>JAWQFJ010034481.1:30000-85000 GCA_034096865.1 Theodoxus fluviatilis | reverse complement strand
GACTGAACGACCCATGCACAAGTCTGTAAAAATGTGTCACAGAGATGAGCCCTTCCCCATGCCTGTCAAATTTGGATGATGTACAAAAGTCACATCTCCCTTTCTGCAGCAACTTGTGTGTATCAAAACATATATACTTTTAAATGTAGAGACTTCAAAAGTATGATAGTATAGTGATAGTGTTTTTATTTTATGAAACTTCATCTAAAACATAATCTTTAAATACTTGTGTATAAGGATCATGATTATTGGAAAAAGAGGTAAACAATTGGTAGAGTTGATCAAAATTTTGAAGATATATTTGATGCAGGCATGAAAGCATAAAAAAATCACATGTGCTCCAGCCTATTATTAGACTGTCTGGTGACTGGTTTAGCACATTGTGACCTCTCCCTGCCTCCATGTGGCTGCTCTGCACTTGTTGAGGATGGGGCTGCAGAGGTATTGACCTGCATTTGACTGACAGCATTGATCTATAATGGGGTGTGCAGGCCTGCAGAGATCCTTATAAAAGGTAGATCAATGTTGCTATGGGATCAAGCCACACACAGGGTTGAAGAGAGTGACATGAGAGGAGAGAGTTGGATAATCAATCATTGTGATGAGAGATTTGTCAACAAGCCAATGCATGCCCTGCATCAGCTCAGCTGAAAACAAGTTTTGTGCACTCATAGTACATTTACCAGCAGGTCGCAGAGTTGGTCGCCACCCATGGTGTAAAACCTTTTCTATTCCCTGCTTGGTTTTTGATCTGGATGAGGAAAATGTGAACCCATAACCAGCAGAAAGTGTAGTGATGCTGAGACATTTTGGTAGAATGATATTGCAGCTTCAAAAGATCCTTTAATGCACTTTTCAAACATTGTGATAATTATTTTATGACCTAGAGCATGCACTATTTCTGACTTAAAGGCCTCAATATTCTAAACAAGTGAAATAAGAGAATGAGAGGCATCTATTAAGAATTTTCATATTTTCAAGCTCTGTTTACCAACAGATGTGCACAGTTATAATCATGGATTTGTGTTGGCATGGGATATCAGCCTGGGCCATGATGAGGCTGATGCCGTGGAAAAAGGTAGATAATATTGTAAACACAAAGTTGAAGTCTGTCTACAGTGTGTTTGTCGATTTTTTCTCCCCAGCATCGTTGGCTGTTTGCCATATCATTTCCAGTTCAGTATACCGTCTACTTCAGCTGATGGGGTTTGACAAACAGATTTACTGCCTAGCTGACCCATTTGACTATGTTTTGTATAAAATTGACTTTGCATCATGTTGCACTGGGCATGCAAGCAGAGAGGTGAGACTACGTCTGACTCTGTAAAGGAAAAACACAAAACATGTTGATCAACTACACAAAATCATTGCCAAGTAGTGGCATAGTAGGAAAAAGGCTCTTTGCAAGAAAAGGAAATTTGTCAAGTAGAAAATCTAATTTAGGGTGAAATGTAGATACACTGACAAATTATCTGCAGTGATTATCTCATGTTTTATTGGAAAAGAATGGATTCACCTACAAGGAGTCAAGTCATTTTGAATGGTTTCACTACCTTCAGTAAAACTCACTCACTTAAGCATTGGCATCAATCAGCTAACTAGGTCAGTGACTAAAGGGTGTCTGTGACTGTGCTAGTATCATGAAGAGCTGGTAATGACATCTTGCCTGGTTAGACATGATCATGAGGTGAGGGAGATGCAGTCTGCATGTTGATGAATAATGCAACATGAAGGAGAGAAGACACATCTTTATGGAACAAACAGGGCAATCCATTGTACTGCAGGGCCCGTATTCACAACGGCGATTTATCGGCGATTTATTGTAACTCCGATTTATCTCTATACTCAGACGATTTCAACTGCCTGTTCCGCTCTCCCTTGGCTGGAAACCAGTATATATAGCAAAGCGCAACCTAGGATCCTCTGACGAGCGTACCTTATCTAACCGATCAAGATAACGCGGGGCTAGGGGATAAATCGAGTGTTAAAAAGATAAATTGCCGTTGTGAATACGGGCCCAGGCTTCTGTAGGAAATATCATGCAGGACAAAAACTGGCTTATTTTACATGGCTGTAATTCCTGTGTCACATCCTTGTGTGTGTGTGTGTGTGTGTGTGTGTGTGTGTGTGTGTGTGTGTGTGTGTGTGTGTGTGTGTGTCTGTCTGTCTGGAAGGAGGTAGGGTGCTGGACATCTTCTTTCCTATGGACATGGCTATAATTCATGTAATTCAGTTGAGAGTGGCTGCAGAACCAGGGTAGAAATGAGACTGCCTAGCAGCCAGCAGTGCATGGCATCGATCACAGGGCACTGAATCCAGGGCATTGAACCGTGCATGCAGCTGTTGCCATGGGGATAAGGGCTCCTTGATACTTAGCTGCTGTCACAGATTGGTGATCTTCAATTGAACCTCTCCAGCATTTGAAGAGCTGAGATGCTCCTATGTTTTCAGTTATTGTGGTGGTGGTTGTATGGTGGGTGTCTGATTCTGTTGCCTATGCTCTGAGTCGAGAAGCTGCCTTAGTAACTTACAGCAGCAGTCTGCTCTTTTCATTTGATGCTTACCTTTTTGGGTGAAGTTTATGGTCTTCATGCTTCAGGGACCTTCAGTAATCTCACTTGGTGATCTTTTTTGCATGTTTGCAAGGAGAGGTGGTAGTGGTATGGGGGTAATAGCCATGTTTATACTTTCTACATGGAATGATATAAGCATGTGTGTGTGTGTGTGTGTGTGTGTGTGTGTGTGTGTGTGTGTGTGTCTGTGTGACCATAGTGAAACTGAATATCATGTGAGTATATGGAGCTAACTCCCAAACAATCTGATATCTATGTATCATGTACAGGCATGGAAATAGAGAAAATTGCAGTCTCTGTTGCTCAAGCCTCACAAAAACATTTATTAAAAAAAGAAGAGGTTTATCACTAGAATTTGTGAAGGTTGTTCTGTTTGCTACTAAATAAATGGATGAGCTCATCTAGTGCAGAGCTGAAATGCACCATTTCTCTTAGAGGATTTTGTGATTTGACAAGGACCAAATGTGTTTTGACCTACTTTGGAGATATTGTATTCATTTTTAGTGTTGTGTATGTGGTGTCACACAGGTCATGAAATACTCCAAGCATTTGCTTACTGAGGATATGCCAAGGGATGACGCACTGCCATGTATTCTTACGATGCATGCCAGTCTGTTTGATGCCAAGCAATTCTTGTTATGTCGTGATTCTATTGCATTGTGCTGAAACTTTATTGTTTAGGGGGTAAATGAAATTAAAATGTACACCAGGCATCCATTTGAGTAATTTTTGGTTTTATGTTAATGGTGGAAAAAAAGAAGGATGGAACAGTTGGATTTAAAATGAAGCAGAGACAGTAAACAACACTTGTATTTCCCTGGCTTTGGGGGCAAGGTCAGGGGCCTCAACTGATTCAGGATGAGAGACTACAGACTATAAAAAGCTTGCATGGAAATCCATAGTAGAGAAACATGTGTTTGATAATTTGAATTGAACTTAGAAATGAACTGAATCTTAAGTTTTTGTTTTGATGACTACATGTAGGATCACTGTGCTGACTACTGCTAGATGATCAAATGTGTTGCCAATGTCAGTCATGGTGGCTTGGGGTGAGAGGTGGCTTCCTTTGGCAGCCTAGATGTATCTCCAATGCAGATGTCCTTAACCCTTGAGTGCCCTCTGTCCACCAGTGGTGGGCTGTCTGTCATGCTTGTGCTTAATGTAAACAGAGCACAGTGGGGCACTGAGGTTCAAGGGCAGAGATGTCAAGATATTTTATGCTGCCTCTGCTTGTTTGAGGCAAATCAAATTAAAATGCACTTTGTTAGTCTTCAAATCTGCCCAAGTTGAATATATTTAACTTTTAAGTCGTATTATCAATATTGTTTAGGTAGTGTTTTGAAATAAAAAGTCGTTGTTATAACTTTAAAGGTAACATTATATGAAAATGTGTCATTTTGTTGGTGTTTCAGTGGAGTTTTTGTCCACTGCTATTTTTAAAAACTAGTTTTGACAGAATGATGTGCTGTGATAGATAAAGTAGGTGATTCATTAGATGAATATGAATGATATTTTCTACAGGGCATTGTCAAAAATGGTGTCTACCTACAGAATTGAGCAATCTGGGTTTATTTATGTACCTTGACAATTTCATACTTGCTGCAACCCTGTGTCATAAATCTGTCTGTGCATGTAATTCTGTCAGTGCATGTAATTCTGTCAGTGCATGTAATTCTGTCAGTGCATGTAATTCTGTCAGTGCATGTAATTCTGTCAGTGCATGTAATTCTGTCAGTGCATGTAATTCTGTCTGTGCATGTAATTCTGTCTGTGCATGTAATTCTGTCAGTGCATGTAATTCTGTCAGTGCATGTAATTCTGTCAGTGCATGTAATTCTGTCAGTGCATGTAATTCTGTCTGTGCATGTAATTCTGTCTGTGCATGTAATTCTGTCTGTGCATGTAATTCTGTCTGTGCATGTAATTCTGTCTGTGCATGTAATTCTGTCTGTGCATGTAATTCTGTCTGTGCATGTAATTCTGTCTGTGCATGTAATTCTGTCAGTGCATGTAATTCTGTCTGTGCATGTAATTCTGTCAGTGCATGTAATTCTGTCTGTACATGTAATTCTGTCTGTGCATGAATGAGTATGCATACTTGATGAACATCTACAATGCATCTATCCCTCTGTGAGACTTTGATAGCATTAGCTACAACATGCCAAAGCAAAAAAAAAAAGTATTTTCAGGAACTTCCCATTCCTTCCATCTAGTCTAGAATAGAAAAGGCCACTTGTTCCTGGCAGCCCACCCCCTGTGCTCTCCCCTCTGGCGTGAGTTCTTTGTCAGCCCCCCAGCCTCTGCTTGCTTGTTGAGACCCTGTCTTTGACAGGCGGACATAATCGAGCATGCTTTGGGGTTTGAAGAGCTGCAGCGATGTGGTTCTGTCCCTGGGATGGGAGAAATCTGGATTCATATACATGTAAATACCTGGACAATTCCATACTTGCTGCAACCTTGTGTCATAAATCTGTCTGTACATGTAATTCTGTCTGTGCATGAATGAGTATACTTGATGAACATCAACAATGCACCTATCCCTCTGTGTGACCACATTAACAATGGTTCAAGGTCTGTGACATGCCAAAGCAAAAACAAAGTATTTACAGGAAATTCCCTTCCCACCCATCTCGTCTAAATATATAGCAACCTGTGGTTGTCTTACTCAATACTGTATTTGGCTTGAAGGAGTTACTTCCGTTGTATTTTTCTTGTACAGTGAGAGACAGATTAGTGTGAATTTCCATGAGACTGTTACTTATTGGATACATTGAAGAAGCACTGGTTGCTCATGTGCTGTGAAAACTGACTGTGATAATTCCTCAGTTTATCTGAAATGAAAGAGTTATTTCATATGTTGCCTGCATGTGTCACTGCTGCTTGATTTGATTTCTATTAAATATACATGTGCAAGTAACTAAAGTACTGCATAACCTTTGCATCCATATATGTAGAAGAGAAAAAAGTTGTCTACATGCCTCTCTGTCACCTTGAAGGCTCCAGAACAGGAAAAGCTTCATAGAATCTGAGCGTTAGGCTATTTTAATGAATTGTTTCTTAGGAGAATATTTTTTGACAAATATAATTGAATGAAACAGTATTTTCCATCTTGCTATTTGCAGAGCGATCAGTGTTACTTCCTTTATTCAAAATTTGAATTATATGTAATTTGTCAGATGTTAACTGAATGCTTTTGAAAGGGAAAAAGCATTTAAAAAAGATTATAGCATGGAAATGGGGAGATGGTCAAAGGTGTGTGTGTGAGTGTGTGCGTGTGTGTGTACGTACTTGCGTGCATGCGTGTGTGTGGATTGAGATGCAAATTAAGGTGCCAGTCATGGCTAGAGTCCACATGGCTAGAGTCCACATGGCTAGAGTCCACATGGCTAGATTCCACATGGCTAGAATCCACATGGCTAGAGTCCACATGGCTAGAGTCCACATGGCTAGAGTCCACATGGCTAGAGTCCACATGGCTAGAGTCCACATGGCTAGAGTCCACATGGCTAGAGTCCACATGGCTAGAGTCCACATGGCTAGAATCCACATGGCTAGAGTCCACATGGCTAGAGTCCACATGGCTAGAGTCCACATGGCTAGAGTCCACATGGCTAGAATCCACATGGCTAGAGTACACATGGCTAGAATCCACATGGCTAGAGTCCACATGGCTAGAGTCCACATGGCTAGAGTCCACATGGCTAGAGTCCACATGGCTAGAATCCACATGGCTAGAGTCCACATGGCTAGAATCCACATGGCTAGAGTCCACATGGCTAGAATCCACATGGCTAGAGTACACATGGCTAGATTCCACATGGCTAGAGTACACATGGCTAGAGTCCACATGGTTAGAGTCCACATGGCTAGAGTCCACATGGCTAGAGTCCACATGGCTAGAGTCCACATGGCTAGAGTCCACATGGCTAGAGTCCACTTGGCTAGAGTCCACATGGCTAGAGTCCACGTGGCTAGAGTCCACGTGGCTAGAGTCCACGTGGCTAGAGTCCACATGGCTAGAGTCCACATGGCTAGAGTCCACATGGCTAGAGTCCATCTGGGTCAAAGACCAGGTATGTCTGCTAGTCTCTTCATAAATGAATGCAGCACTGATGACGCATCAGTTACCCACTTAGTATTTCAAAACATACGGTGTAGAAATGTATTAATAATTATACAAATGTTGTAAAGGTGTGACCTGAACAATTGCATTGCTTATCTTTTTATGGTTGTGCCAAGTAGAATTTGAGAAGGAGATTAGACACAATTAAAATTCTTTGTCTTTTGTTTGAGGTTGGGAATTATTAATAATAATTATGATAATAAAAGATGGACATTCTCATACACATGCATCAAACTGTTGATGGAAAATCAAACTGTTGGTCATTGATTATTTTTTTAATGCATTAAGACTATTTACTCTTTGCAGATGGCTGGAGGAAATAAAAAACAACATCATCAATGGGAACATCAAGAATGATGACTACAAGAGGAAAATTCATTCATTCAACTTGGACAAGGAATTTAAAAAGATTTTGTAAGTGCTTCCATTTGATGCAGGATGTGTTACATTTGCAAGACGGGGAGGAGGGAGAGGAGGGGAGAGAGAGAGAGGAAAGTTGGTGGGGTGGAAGAGAGAGAGAGAGTGAGAGAGAGAGAGAGAGAGAGAGAGAGAGAGAGAGAGAGAGAGAGAGAGGGAGAGTGTGTGTGAGAGAGAGAGAGAGAGAGAGAGAGAGAGAGAGAGAGAGGGAGAGTGTGAGAGAGAGAGAGAGAGAGAGAGGATGAATAATGAGGCTGTATGTCCTATCAGCCTCTACATGTATATAGGCTTTGTAAGGCCATTGATAATAACAACTGCTAGAGTTGGTTAGAGTAAAAACTAGTCAAGTCTTGATTTCCCTTATTATTCACCTGTCACGGGTTGTGTAGGAAGACAGGCTGGAAGACATCAATAGCAGATGGGCTGGGGAAAGGGCAAGGACGACTTGAGTGGAGCATTACAGACATTAGAGACAGGTAGGTGACTGGACCCAGTGTACACATGTGGTTGAAAATGGAAAGTGGTCATGAGTGGAAATAATGTCATTGACCGACAGTCAGACATTCAAAGACGGGTAGGTAGTCACTGATCAAAGTGGTGAGAACTTATCACTGAGAATGCTGTTCTTGATGTGTGTTTGTTTCTCGCAGACAGATGATGGAGAGCACAGACTCACCCGTGGTGTTCTGTCACAATGACCTGCAGGAAGGTAGGCATTGTATACTGGATCATGGACTCTGTCTCATGTCTGAAGTATGAGATTAATTGTACATAAATGTGTGTGTGTGTGTGTGTGTGTGTGTGTGTGTGTGTGTGTGTGTGTGTGTTGTGTGTGTGTATGTGTGTGTGTGTTGTTTCTGTGTGTGTGTGTGTGTGTGTGTACTTGTGTGTGTGTTGTTTCTGTGTGTGGGTGTGTGTGTGTACTTGTGTGTGTGTGTGTTGTTTCTGTGTGTGGGTGTGTGTTTGTGAGTGTGTAGTTGTATGAATTTCAGAGAGACAGTTAAATGACAGATTGTTCAAGGGAGGGTTGGTTGGAAAGTTATCTCAAATAAACACACAGTTGTTGGAAATTATTAATCTGAAAGACTACCATAGGCAAGAGGGAGTTGCAGAAATATGCTAGAAAGGGGCATGGATGAAGTGCTACATATACGTGAAACAGAGCGCCCTTGAATACTCTGCATTTGAATAATGAGGGAAGGCATGGTACATGCTCCTACATGTGTCTCATGCTCTACTCCATGACATAGTTTCTCTCGGGCATGATAATTGTGTATTTGAATGCTTTTCAGACTTGGCACAGGCTTTGCATGCTCATTTGTTGAATAAATATCACAATGAAGTTAAATAGCAAGAGAAAATCTGCAGTCCTGTGAGCTTTTAGATTCCCACTTTCCATAGGTCAAAGTCAAGGCCTCTCTAAATGTCACCTAATAGGCTGAAGTACACTGGGTGTTTTGCTTGATATTATTGTGAAATAGATTATGTATTCTAATGTTCAAGGTCACAGCGCAAGTTCTGTACCTTAAGAGAATTAATATAACTTAACCCATAACTGGCTTTTTGGGGTAACCTAATGTCATTGAGCTAAATGAGAAATGCACTCAAAATCTTTCTGAATATAAAGAATGAGTACTGTTTGTCAACCCAAATGTGTTTTGCACCATGAATGATACAAATTATTGCCCCTGGCTTACTCTAAGAATAGCAGAAAATCATACGTGAAAGCGTAAATCAGCCTGGGAGGTGGTGACATTTGGAGTCACCCTGACCTTGACCTATTTATTGTAGAAATATGAAAGTACCTAGACATGTTCACTATATCATCCTATTCAACAAACTTATGACTTAGGTCGGAAATTCTGAAGGTCAAGGTCACTTTGAGGGCTCTGAAAAGTGGTAATGTTTCAAGTGACCTTGACATTGATCTATACAAGATATGAATACCAATGTTTCAGAATTTACAAACAATATACTGTACTGTCATACAAAAGTGTTTTAGGCCCAACAGGTTAACATTTAGAGGTACAAATTTGCTCTTAAAAGCGAGAGAAAAGCAATTTTACACGTACCTTAAGGCAACACAAGACGTCACTGTGACCTTGAACTGTGCAAGATTCTGGTACCCCCATTTCCTTTTACTGAATTCTGAATGATGTAATCTACAGATTATAACATTTTTGGTGGTATAAATCATCCAAATAAAGATCTTGACCTTTGACCTTGACCTTTGACCTTGGAAATTGTACAACAAAGATCTGAAACTCTGCTGAAAGTTATTAAGAGCTTCAGATATCCATTGTTAGCAACATATGGGCCACTACAGATCTTGAGCGGATCCTCTTATGCTTACATTGGAATTATGAGGTCAAAATGACCTTGACCTTTTCAGAAGGTTGCTCAATGTATACATATTTATAATGTCAAACACTTATTTGATAGTGTCAACAAGTTTCAGCATTTAGTTTGGCCTATATCAGAGCCAAAGCCAACTTGAAATACACAAATTAAAAAATGATGCTACTCAACTTTGTCCGTCTCGTGTGACCTTCACGAAAGGTCAAGGTCATTAACCATGACAAGACAACAATTGTCAATCAGTTGTCTACCAACATGCCAAACTGTATTAAGAATAACTCTGAAAATAAGGAAGATATAAGCATTTGTTTGAGAATTTGCAGTCTTTTTGATGTCCTGGTGGCCATCTTGGAAACAGTTGAATAGTAACGAAAATAGGCACTTTTGGCTTTGGCATCCACCAGAAATGGATTCAGCATACTTAAACGCATAAGAATCATGTGGATGCCACTAATTCCTCACAAATGCCTGGGGGTGTTGGATTTTCCTAAGTTTTTCCTAGTCTAAAATTAATGGGAAGCCAGTGTGTAGATGTTTCAGGAGGGGTGTCACATGATCGCGCTTGCCCTTCATAAGAACCAGATGTGCTGTACTGTTTTGAACTCGTTGCAGACGGTTTAGTTGTTCTTCCGGAAGACCCGCCAGGACTGAATTGCAGTAATCCAGTCATGACGTGATCCTGGCAGTTATACCCCGTGGGTTTTGGTTTCCTGTTGGAAAACACTTTGCTGACATTTTGTTGTTGCAAAAGAATTATTTAAGTTAAGAACTTGTGAATGGTCACGTTATTCATGAAAGACTTTTGCTTGTTGAAACTCTGTCTTCCTAGTTGATAGCAAAGACAGAAAGACTGCAAACATTTAACACTGGGTGGCTTTTTTTTTTCCTAGTCCTACTGAAGCTTCAGTCAGCCTTCTCATAGAAACCTGTCCCATCACAAATGTCCACCATCTGCCATGGAAATTGGAATGCTTTTTGTAGTGTGATGGGGCCTGGTGGTAATGCAGGTTCTTGGTGGCCATGAACACAGGGAAAAAGATGAGTTGGCAGCTTTTCCGCACTTTATTTGGACCAAGGTAGCAGTGGTCAGTGCATGGTGTGTGGTGGAACTGGTCATGTCAAGAGAATGTGGGGACCCCAGAGGAGCCAGGCTGAGGATCAGATGATGCTATCTCATCCTGTCCCAGAGTTTTGTGTTTCTTAATGACCCGGAAAGAGCTTATTACTCTTCTGTACTTAACTGAAGTTGCTTGTTTAAAGTGTTGCCTCATTTAGCATTACAAAATCTATCCAATGAATATTGCACCATTGAAATTAGGCATTTTAATTCAGAGGATGCAATTGTCTGCAGTAAAATGTCAAGTGGAAATAAAAAACAAGCAGGTCAGGAATGGACATCCCACACACAGGATGTAGGAAGAGAGGGAGGGTGTGACTAATCCAACTGACAAAGGATGTGAATGGCAGCTGTGTGACCCTTGCAGACTAGCAGAAGAGAGTCATGTTGTGGCTGGTCATGCAGAATGGACACCCAACTGGCAGGACACACATGTGACACAATAGGAAGAGGGAGGATGGAATACACTTGGTGATAGGTGCATCCCATCGCAGTAGGAGTGGGGTGATAACGTTTGTGAAACCCCTTGGTGTTCTCCAGTTGTCATCAGGAGTTGCTGACTCTTCACGTGGTCTTTCACCACCTGTCTGTGATTTTCTGTCATCTCTGCGAGCATGTGATGATGCTGGCAGCAGAATGCTGATCCCTCGGGCTCACACAAAAACTGTAATTATGTCAAGCCTCCTGTATCCCCCCCCCCCCAAAAAAAAAAGAAAAAAAAGAAAAAAGTATTCTATTTAGATTCCTATAATATAATGTCAAGCCTCCTGTATCCCCAAAGAAGTAAATGTATTCTATTTAGATTGCTATATGTCAAGCCTCCTGTATCCCCAAAGAAGTAAATGTATTCTATTTAGATTGCTATATGTCAAGCCTCCTGTATCCCCAAAGAAGTAAATATATTCTATTTAAATTGTTATATGTCAAGCCTCCTGTATCCCCAAAGAAGTAAATATATTCTATTTAAATTGTTATATGTCAAGCCTCCTGTATCCCCAAAGAAGTAAATGTATTCTATTAAGATTCCTATATGTCAAGCCTCCTGTATCCCCAAAGAAGTAAATGCATTCTATTAAGATTCCTATATGTCAAGCCTCCTGTATCCCCAAAGAAGTAAATGTATTCTATTAAGATTCCTATATGTCAAGCCTCCTGTATCCCCAAAGAAGTAAATGCATTCTATTAAGATTCCTATATGTCAAGCCTCCTGTGTCAACAAAGAAGTAAATGCATTCTATTAAGATTCCTATATGTCAAGCCTCCTGTATCCCCAAAGAAGTAAATGCATTCTATTAAGATTCCTATATGTCAAGCCTCCTGAATCCCCAAAGAAGTAAATGCATTCTATTAAGATTCCTATATGTCAAGCCTCCTGTATCCCCAAAGAAGTAAATGTATTCTATTTAGATTCATGCTTGCTCTGTCTTGAACCCTAAACTTAGTGAAGAAATTTGGCATGCATTGTCATTGAATGCATGAGTTAGTTGATTCATGACTTTTATTCCTTTATTTGGATTCAGGAACCGTGCATATATCCAGGGGGCTTAGTGATGCCATTGACAACATTCCTCCCCTCTGAAAAAGATTTCCTATTACCTGTTATGTAGACAAGTTCCTTGTTCAACCTCAGACATCTTAGACCATTTCCAGTCAGCCAACGTGGCTGCAGTGCATCATCAAAATGAGACAAATTCATCAGGCTTGGCTCCATAAATGGTTTTTTCCTGGCATTGTTTGCAACAAAGAGAAAGTTTTCACTTCTCTATTTGCTAGTATTGTGTTGCAAGACTTCACCAAAACATTTTGACTGACTGACCAACCAACCAACTTTCATTCATCCAAAGATCATGGATTTTGTATGTGTTCAGTTTAACTGTTAATCATAGATTTATTTACAACCACAGTAAAGGCAAAATTGTGCAACACAAACAAAAAACAAAGGTGATATTTACAGGATATTTGTATTCTGTTATGGATGAGTCCATCCTTTGCTCAGCCTCTAGAGTGGCCCCAAAAAACTTTCTGGCCATGGGTTGCAGGTGGAGAGCAATATCTGTTGGTCACTGCTGTTACTCGAACTACAAATGGGGGTGCTTGAATGGTCTGTGTCATGTTGATGGACCAGTGTTAGGGGTTTTGGCCTTTCAGTAAACAAGTTAACTCTGGAGGGTGTTGTTTTGGGCACCCACTCTTCCTTCTCTGGATCTTTTCACAGATAGGCACACTTGACAGTAACAAAATCATATTGATGTGCAGTGATTAATAGACTATTTTTTCCTTTGCTAATGCTTTTAAAACTAGTTTCTTACTGATTTTAAAAAGTCACAGAAATATACACACAATTACTAACATTTGTAGTAGCTTTTGTTTTCCATCTATTTATCAGTCAATCAACCTAGAAGCATAAAAGATTATTGCACATTCTCCAGCATATGAGAAGAATATCATTTGATCGTTTTCATAGGAAGTCATAGACCGGCCATCTGTTTATTAAGAGTATCATTCAATAGGATCAGGACTACTTTTTACTGTGATGCTGGTACACAGTACACAGTACACAGTACACAGTAATTTATTGCGCCAAGTGACATAATTTAAAAAACGAGCACGAGGAAAACTAAGTGATGAAGGCTAAAAGAAACAAAACAAAAAGCCAAACACACGCATCGCTTACACACCCTAACACGCCGTTTATGCAAAAAACATGGACATTTCCCGATGTACCTCACTCACGACACACACGCAGCTGCACACAGACAAGAGATAAGACTGCACCTGAAACCAAAAGGGTTAACTGGTAAATGGGGCAATATACAATGAACAGTTAAAGTTACTATTTAAGAACTGTTGACAAAAGAGGAACAAACTAAGATGATACACCCACCCACCCACCCCCCTTTTAAGTGGCAATAAATAATACATATGAACAGAGACAAGACCACTAAGACGTAACCCCCCACCCCCATCCCACCCCCCGTCACCACACAAAAGGTTTTTAAAAATTAATATTTACAGAGCACTTTCTTTGCATCTCACAAGATCTGTATCCAGCAAAATCCTAATTTGTAATTTTAAACAACTGTTGCAGTGGTCTCAGACATTTTGGTGCCTGGAATATCAGCTCTACATGCATTTGGGATCTTAGTGTAAGAAATTACCCTTAACCTTGGGATTGAATTCATACTACAAAACCTTTATGAACACTCCTCACATGCAGTAAAAGAAGACCTAGAAAAGAATCTGTGAAAATTTGCCCATGAAGTGTCAGGAAAGCCTTTTCCTCCAGAAAGAAATCAAAGCTCCAACATTTCAAAAGGTATTAACAAAGCTGTTCTATCATGCTTGTGCATCTCTTGCATGGGTGATGCTGTTGCATGCTTAGGCTTGTAAAACTGATTACAGTGTCACATAGTGACACTAAATTTAGTCAAGCATTCTCTTTCACAGAATGGATGGAAAGAGTATGACTTTACCTGTCCGTGTACTTCAGGGAACATCCTGTACTGGGACAAGTGTGAGGACAAGTCCAAGCAGCTCACTCTCATAGACTGGGAGTACTGCAGCTACAACTACAGGTAAATGGACAACCCTTGTGAAACATAGAAAAACCTTTCTTTGCATTGCAGTACACTCTGATAGACTGGGAGTACTGCAGCTACAACTACAGGTAAATGGACAGCCCTTGTGAAACATAGAAACACCTTTCTTTGCATTGCAGTAACCTCAGGACCAAGTTTAAGGATTTTGTATACTAATGTAGAAGTGTACTCTAGATTGTATTAGACCACTAGTGGAAGTTGGGGCATGATAGCTGTTCAGATCTGCTCACAGTAAGTATGCACTAGTGTGCATGCTCTGGAAAACCATTGTCTCAATTAGTAGGCATGATATTGTTAGATCTTCCTTTTCAAACATACCAAGTTATGAAATGTTGAAGGCCCAAGAGACTGTGAAAACTGCTAGAAGAATTGAATATTGGCGTGAGTCGCTACTGGAAGGATTGAATATTGGTGATTTGCTTCCCGAAAGATTGAATATTGGCGCGAGTTGCTACTGGAAGGATTGAATATTAATGTGAGTTGCTAGTGGAAAAACTTAATATTGGTGTGAGTTGCTATTGGAAGGACTGAAGGTGTGAGTTATTACTGGAAGGATCGAATATTGGTGTGAATTGCTACTGGAAGGACTGAATATTGGTGCGAGTTGCATTGACTTTATCATGTCATTTCATCAATACTGCTTCATGTTTTCCAGGGGGTTTGACTTGGCCAACCATTTCTGTGAGTGGTCCATTGACTACACAGCCAAGGAGCAGCCACACTTTTCCTACCACCCCAATGACTTCCCCAAGAAAGAGCAGCAGGTATGTCAGCAGTGATGGTGTCCTGACGGTGGTACAATGGGAAGGTTTTGTAGATTGACAAGAGTCAGAATCTATCTCAAAGGAAGGCAGTTTTTAATCTTGCCTTTGTGATTTCCTTGGGAGGAATCAAAACAGAATGCTTCAAGTGGTTGTTATGACCCAGCAGACACATGTGATTGTCATGCAAGTTTAATTCAGAACGGCTGTCATACTGGTATGCTTAATCAGCAAGAGGGCAGGCACCTCTTTTGAAAACAAGTCATGGAGTCCACCCAACCAGAGCCAGGGAAAAAAGGAAGGCTGTTACCTAGGCCACTCCCACATGTTCCAGTGTCCCCACTGCCCATAAGTGTGTGGCATATGCATCGGTCTGCAGAACCACTCTGAACACACACCCACTGCCCATAAGTGTGCAGTGTACGCATCGGTCTGCAGAACCACTCTGAACACACTGCCCATAAGTGTGCAGTGTACGCATCGGTCTGCAGAACCACTCTGAACACACTGCCTATAAGTGTGCAGTGTACGCATCGGCCTGCAGAACCACTCTGAACACACACCCACTGCCCATAAGTGTGCAGTGTACGCATCGGTCTGCAGAACCACTCTGAACGCACATCCACTGCCCATAAGTGTGCAGTGTATGCATCGGCCTGCAGAACCACTCTGAACACACTGCCCATAAGTGTGCAGTGTACGCATCGGCCTGCAGAACCACTCTGAACCCACTGCCCATAAGTGTGCAGTGTACGCATCGGTCTGCAGAACCACTCTGAACACACACCCACTGCCCATAAGTGTGCAGTGTACGCATCATCGGTCTGCAGAACCAATCTGAACACACACCCACTGCCCATAAGTGTGCAGTGTACGCATCATCGGTCTGCAGAACCACTCTGAACACACACCCACTGCCCATAAGTGTGCAGTGTACGCATCGGTCTGCAGAACCACTCTGAACACACATCCACTGCCCATAAGTGTGCAGTGTACGCATCATCGGTCTGCAGAACCACTCTGAACACACATCCACTGCCCATAAGTGTGCAGTGTACGCATCGGTCTGCAGAACCACTCTGAACACACATCCACTGCCCATAAGTGTGCAGTGTACGCATCGGTCTGCAGAACCAATCTGAACACACACCCACTGCCCATAAGTGTGCAGTGTACGCATCGGTGTGCAGAACCACTCTGAACACACATCCACTGCCCATAAGTGTGCAGTGTACACATCATCGGTCTGCAGAACCACTCTGAACACACTGCCCATAAGTGTGCAGTGTACGCATCGGTCTGCAGAACCACTCTGAACACACACCCACTGCCCATAAGTGTGCAGTGTATGCATCGGTCTGCAGAACCACTCTGAACACACACACACTGCCCATAAGTGTGCAGTGTACGCATCATCGGTCTGCCGAACCACTCTGAACACACACACACTGCCCATAAGTGTGCAGTGTACGCATCATCGGTCTGCAGAACCACTCTGAACACACATCCACTGCCCATAAGTGTGCAGTGTACACATCGGTCTGCAGAACCACTCTGAACACACATCCACTGCCCATAAGTGTGCAGTGTACGCATCATCGGTCTGCAGAACCACTCTGAACACACACCCACTGCCCATAAGTGTGCAGTGTACGCATCATCGGTCTGCAGAACCACTCTGAACACACACCCACTGCCCATAAGTGTGCAGTGTACGCATCGGTGTGCAGAACCAATCTGAACACACATTCACTGCCCATAAGTGTGCAGTGTACGCATCGGTCTGCAGAACCACTCTGAACACACTGCCCATAAGTGTGCAGTGTACGCATCGGTCTGCAGAACCACTCTGAACACACTGCCCATAAGTGTGCAGTGTACGCATCGGCCTGCAGAACCACTCTAAACACACACCCACTGCCCATAAGTGTGCAGTGTATGCATCAGTCTGCAGAACCACTCTGAACACACTGCCCATAAGTGTGCAGTGTACGCATCGGCCTGCAGAACCACTCTAAACACACATCCACTGCCCATAAGTGTGCAGTGTATGCATCGGTCTGCAGAACCACTCTGAACACACTGCCCATAAGTGTGCAGTGTACGCATCGGCCTGCAGAACCACTCTGAACACACTGCCCATAAATGTGTGGCATACACATCGGTCTGCAGAACCACTCTGAACCCACTGCCCATAAGTGTGCAGTGTACGCTTCGGTCTGCAGAACCACTCTAAACACACAACCACTGCCCATAAGTGTGCAGTGTATGCATCGGTCTGCAGAACCACTCTGAACACACTGCCCATAAGTGTGCAGTGTACGCATCGGTCTGCAGAACCACTCTAAACACACATCCACTGCCCATAAGTGTGCAGTGTATGCATCGGTCTGCAGAACCACTCTGAACACACTGCCCATAAGTGTGCAGTGTACGCATCATCGGCCTGCAGAACCACTCTGAACCCACTGCCCATAAGTGTGCAGTGTACGCATCATCGGTCTGCAGAACCACTCTGAACCCACTGCCCATAAGTGTGCAGTGTACGCATCGGTCTGCAGAACCACTCTGAACACACTGCCCATAAGTGTGCAGTGTACGCATCGGTCTGCAGAACCACTCTGAACCCACTGCCCATAAGTGTGCAGTGTACGCATCGGTCTGCAGAACCACTCTGAACACACATCCACTGCCCATAAGTGTGCAGTGTACGCATCGGTCTGCAGAACCACTCTGAACACACACCCACTGCCCATAAGTGTGCAGTGTACGCATCGGTCTGCAGAACCACTCTGAACACACACCCACTGCCCATAAGTGTGCAGTGTACGCATCAGTCTGCAGAACCACTCTAAACCCACTGCCCATAAGTGTGCAGTGTACGCATCGGTCTGCAGAACCACTCTGAACACACTGCCCATAAGTGTGCAGTGTACGCATCGGTCTGCAGAACCACTCTGAACACACTGCCCATAAGTGTGCAGTGTACGCATCGGTCTGCAGAACCACTCTGAACCCACTGCCCATAAGTGTGCAGTGTATGCATCGGCCTGCAGAACCACTCTGAACACACACCCACTGCCCATAAGTGTGCAGTGTACGCATCGGTCTGCAGAACCACTCTGAACACACACCCACTGCCCATAAGTGTGCAGTGTGCGCATCGGCCTGCAGAACCACTCTGAACACACACCCACTGCCCATAAGTGTGCAGTGTACGCATCGGTCTGCAGAACCACTCTGAACACACATCCACTGCCCATAAGTGTGTGGCATATGCATCGGCCTGCAGAACCACTCTGAACACACTGCCCATAAGTGTGCAGTGTACGCATCGGTCTGCAGAACCACTCTGAACACACATCCACTGCCCATAATTGTGCAGTGTACGCATCGGCCTGCGGAACCACTCTGAACACACTGCCCATAAGTGTGCAGTGTACGCATCGGTCTGCAGAACCACTCTGAACACACATCCACTGCCCATAAGTGTGCAGTGTACGCATCGGTCTGCAGAACCACTCTGAACCCACTGCCCATAAGTGTGCAGTGTACGCATCGGTCTGCAGAACCACTCTGAACACACATCCACTGCCCATAAGTGTGCAGTGTACGCATCGGTCTGCAGAACCACTCTGAACCCACTGCCCATAAGTGTGCAGTGTACGCATCGGTCTGCAGAACCACTCTGAACACACATCCACTGCCCATAAGTGTGCAGTGTACGCATCGGTCTGCAGAACCACTCTGAACACACACACACTGCCCATAAGTGTGCAGTGTACGCATCGGTCCTGCAGAACCACTCTGAACACACATCCACTGCCCATAAGTGTGCAGTGTACGCATCGGTCTGCAGAACCACTCTGAACACACATCCACTGCCCATAAGTGTGTGGCATATGCATCGGTCTGCAGAACCACTCTGAACACACACACACTGCCCATAAGTGTGCAGTGTACGCATCGGTCTGCAGAACCACTCTGAACCCACTGCCCATAAGTGTGCAGTGTACGCATCATCGGTCTGCAGAACCACTCTGAACACACATCCACTGCCCATAAGTGTGCAGTGTACGCATCAGTCTGCATAACCAATCTGAACACACACCCACTGCCCATAAGTGTGCAGTGTACGCATCATCGGTCTGCAGAACCACTCTGAACACACATCCACTGCCCATAAGTGTGCAGTGTACGCATCTGTCTGCAGAACCACTCTGAACACACATCCACTGCCCATAAGTGTGCAGTGTACGCATCGGTCTGCAGAACCACTCTGAACACACATCCACTGCCCATAAGTGTGCAGTGTACGCATCGGTCTGCAGAACCACTCTGAACGCACACACACTGCCCATAAGTGTGCGATGTACGCATCGGTCTGCAGAACCACTCTGAACCCACTGCCCATAAGTGTGCAGTGTACGCATCGGTCTGCAGAACCACTCTGAACACACACCCACTGCCCATAAGGGTGCAGTGTACGCATCGGTCTGCAGAACCACTCTGAACACACATCCACTGCCCATAAGTGTGCAGTGTACGCATCGGTCTGCAGAACCACTCTGAACACACACACACTGCCCATAAGTGTGCAGTGTACGCATCGGTCTGCAGAACCACTCTGAACACACATCCACTGCCCATAAGTGTGCAGTGTACACATCGGTCTGCAGAACCACTCTGAACACACATCCACTGCCCATAAGTGTGCAGTGTACGCATCGGTCTGCAGAACCACTCTGAACACACACACACTGCCCATAAGTGTGCAGTGTACGCATCGGTCTGCAGAACCACTCGGAACACACATCCACTGCCCATAAGTGTGGAGTGTACGCATCGGTCTGCAGAACCACTCGGAACACACATCCACTGCCCATAAGTGTGCAGTGTACGCATCGGTCTGCAGAACCACTCTGAACACACATCCACTGCCCATAAGTGTGCAGTGTACGCATCGGTCTGCAGAACCACTCTGAACACACACCCACTGGCCATAAGTGTGCAGTGTACGCATCGGTCTGCAGAACCACTCTGAACACACTGCCCATAAGTGTGCAGTGTACGCATCGGTCTGCAGAACCACGCTGAACACACATCCACTGCCCATAAGTGTGCAGTGTACGCATCGGTCTGCAGAAACACTCTGAACACACATCCACTGCCCATAAGTGTGCAGTGTACGCATCGGTCTGCAGAACCACTCTGAACCCACTGCCCATAAGTGTGCAGTGTACGCATCGGTCTGCAGAACCACTCTGAACACACATCCACTGCCCATAAGTGTGCAGTGTACGCATCGGTCTGCAGAACCACTCTGAACCCACTGCCCATAAGTGTGCAGTGTACGCATCGGTCTGCAGAACCACTCTGAACACACATCCACTGCCCATAAGTGTGCAGTGTACGCATCGGTCTGCAGAACCACTCTGAACACACACACACTGCCCATAAGTGTGCAGTGTACGCATCGGTCTGCAGAACCACTCTGAACACACATCCACTGCCCATAAGTGTGCAGTGTACGCATCGGTCTGCAGAACCACTCTGAACACACATCCACTGCCCATAAGTGTGTGGCATATGCATCGGTCTGCAGAACCACTCTGAACACACACACACTGCCCATAAGTGTGCAGTGTACGCATCGGTCTGCAGAACCACTCTGAACCCACTGCCCATAAGTGTGCAGTGTACGCATCATCGGTCTGCAGAACCACTCTGAACACACATCCACTGCCCATAAGTGTGCAGTGTACGCATCGGTCTGCAGAACCACTCTGAACACACATCCACTGCCCATAAGTGTGCAGTGTACGCATCGGTCTGCAGAACCACTCTGAACGCACACACACTGCCCATAAGTGTGCGATGTACGCATCGGTCTGCAGAACCACTCTGAACCCACTGCCCATAAGTGTGCAGTGTACGCATCGGTCTGCAGAACCACTCTGAACACACACCCACTGCCCATAAGGGTGCAGTGTACGCATCGGTCTGCAGAACCACTCTGAACACACATCCACTGCCCATAAGTGTGCAGTGTACGCATCGGTCTGCAGAACCACTCTGAACACACACACACTGCCCATAAGTGTGCAGTGTACGCATCGGTCTGCAGAACCACTCTGAACACACATCCACTGCCCATAAGTGTGCAGTGTACACATCGGTCTGCAGAACCACTCTGAACACACATCCACTGCCCATAAGTGTGCAGTGTACGCATCGGTCTGCAGAACCACTCTGAACACACACACACTGCCCATAAGTGTGCAGTGTACGCATCGGTCTGCAGAACCACTCTGAACACACATCCACTGCCCATAAGTGTGCAGTGTACGCATCGGTCTGCAGAACCACTCTGAACACACATCCACTGCCCATAAGTGTGTGGCATATGCATCGGTCTGCAGAACCACTCTGAACACACACACACTGCCCATAAGTGTGCAGTGTACGCATCGGTCTGCAGAACCACTCTGAACCCACTGCCCATAAGTGTGCAGTGTACGCATCATCGGTCTGCAGAACCACTCTGAACACACATCCACTGCCCATAAGTGTGCAGTGTACGCATCAGTCTGCATAACCAATCTGAACACACACCCACTGCCCATAAGTGTGCAGTGTACGCATCATCGGTCTGCAGAACCACTCTGAACACACATCCACTGCCCATAAGTGTGCAGTGTACGCATCTGTCTGCAGAACCACTCTGAACACACATCCACTGCCCATAAGTGTGCAGTGTACGCATCATCGGTCTGCAGAACCACTCTGAACACACATCCACTGCCCATAAGTGTGCAGTGTACGCATCGGTCTGCAGAACCACTCTGAACGCACACACACTGCCCATAAGTGTGCGATGTACGCATCGGTCTGCAGAACCACTCTGAACCCACTGCCCATAAGTGTGCAGTGTACGCATCGGTCTGCAGAACCACTCTGAACACACATCCACTGCCCATAAGTGTGCAGTGTACGCATCGGTCTGCAGAACCACTCTGAACACACACACACTGCCCATAAGTGTGCAGTGTACGCATCGGTCTGCAGAACCACTCTGAACACACATCCACTGCCCATAAGTGTGCAGTGTACACATCGGTCTGCAGAACCACTCTGAACACACATCCACTGCCCATAAGTGTGCAGTGTACGCATCGGTCTGCAGAACCACTCTGAACACACACACACTGCCCATAAGTGTGCAGTGTACGCATCGGTCTGCAGAACCACTCTGAACACACATCCACTGCCCATAAGTGTGTAGTGTACGCATCGGTCTGCAGAACCACTCGGAACACACATCCACTGCCCATAAGTGTGCAGTGTACGCATCGGTCTGCAGAACCACTCTGAACACACATCCACTGCCCATAAGTGTGCAGTGTACGCATCGGTCTGCAGAACCACTCTGAACACACACCCACTGGCCATAAGTGTGCAGTGTACGCATCGGTCTGCAGAACCACTCTGAACACACTGCCCATAAGTGTGCAGTGTACGCATCGGTCTGCAGAACCACGCTGAACACACATCCACTGCCCATAAGTGTGCAGTGTACGCATCGGTCTGCAGAAACACTCTGAACACACATCCACTGCCCATAAGTGTGCAGTGTACGCATCGGTCTGCAGAACCACTCTGAACCCACTGCCCATAAGTGTGCAGTGTACGCATCGGTCTGCAGAACCACTCTGAACACACATCCACTGCCCATAAGTGTGCAGTGTACGCATCGGTCTGCAGAACCACTCTGAACCCACTGCCCATAAGTGTGCAGTGTACGCATCGGTCTGCAGAACCACTCTGAACACACATCCACTGCCCATAAGTGTGCAGTGTACGCATCGGTCTGCAGAACCACTCTGAACACACACACACTGCCCATAAGTGTGCAGTGTACGCATCGGTCTGCAGAACCACTCTGAACACACATCCACTGCCCATAAGTGTGCAGTGTACGCATCGGTCTGCAGAACCACTCTGAACACACATCCACTGCCCATAAGTGTGTGGCATATGCATCGGTCTGCAGAACCACTCTGAACACACACACACTGCCCATAAGTGTGCAGTGTACGCATCGGTCTGCAGAACCACTCTGAACCCCACTGCCCATAAGTGTGCAGTGTACGCATCATCGGTCTGCAGAACCACTCTGAACACACATCCACTGCCCATAAGTGTGCAGTGTACGCATCAGTCTGCATAACCAATCTGAACACACACCCACTGCCCATAAGTGTGCAGTGTACGCATCATCGGTCTGCAGAACCACTCTGAACACACATCCACTGCCCATAAGTGTGCAGTGTACGCATCTGTCTGCAGAACCACTCTGAACACACATCCACTGCCCATAAGTGTGCAGTGTACGCATCGGTCTGCAGAACCACTCTGAACACACATCCACTGCCCATAAGTGTGCAGTGTACGCATCGGTCTGCAGAACCACTCTGAACGCACACACACTGCCCATAAGTGTGCGATGTACGCATCGGTCTGCAGAACCACTCTGAACCCACTGCCCATAAGTGTGCAGTGTACGCATCGGTCTGCAGAACCACTCTGAACACACACCCACTGCCCATAAGGGTGCAGTGTACGCATCGGTTTGCAGAACCACTCTGAACACACATCCACTGCCCATAAGTGTGCAGTGTACGCATCGGTCTGCAGAACCACTCTGAACACACACACACACTGCCCATAAGTGTGCAGTGTACGCATCGGTCTGCAGAACCACTCTGAACACACATCCACTGCCCATAAGTGTGCAGTGTACACATCGGTCTGCAGAACCACTCTGAACACACATCCACTGCCCATAAGTGTGCAGTGTACGCATCGGTCTGCAGAACCACTCTGAACACACACACACTGCCCATAAGTGTGCAGTGTACGCATCGGTCTGCAGAACCACTCTGAACACACATCCACTGCCCATAAGTGTGTAGTGTACGCATCGGTCTGCAGAACCACTCGGAACACACATCCACTGCCCATAAGTGTGCAGTGTACGCATCGGTCTGCAGAACCACTCTGAACACACACCCACTGGCCATAAGTGTGCAGTGTACGCATCGGTCTGCAGAACCACTCTGAACACACACCCACTGGCCATAAGTGTGCAGTGTACGCATCGGTCTGCAGAACCACTCTGAACACACTGCCCATAAGTGTGCAGTGTACGCATGGGTCTGCAGAACCACGCTGAACACACATCCACTGCCCATAAGTGTGCAGTGTACGCATCGGTCTGCAGAAACACTCTGAACACACATCCACTGCCCATAAGTGTGCAGTGTACGCATCGGTCTGCAGAACCACTCTGAACACACACACACTGCCCATAAGTGTGCAGTGTACGCATCGGTCTGCAGAACCACTCTGAACACACATCCACTGCCCATAAGTGTGCGATGTATGCATCGGTCTGTAGAACCACTCTGAACACACTGCCCATAAGTGTGCAGTGTACGCATCGGTCTGCAGAACCAGTCTGAACACACATCCACTGCCCATAAGTGTGCAGTGTACGCATCGGCCTGCAGAACCACTCTGAACACACACTGGAAGAGCTGAGAGATGGATCGCTCCTGTCTTCACCAACTCCACTGGGCCACAACCATACTCAAACCAAGACATCGTAATAGCATTTGAATCCTGTGGTAGAAAGCTAAAATGCACACACAGACAAGATGCACCACACGTACAGAAAGAGACAACAAGTAAGCAGTGATAGCTTATCAGTTGTCAGTTGATTGTTCAAATAAAACACACCACATCCTGATGAGTGTGCTTGATCAATACAAGGGAGTACAATGTGAAGTTGATGTCAACACAAGCCAGAATGCTGAGTATACACAGAAACGTTTGTGCTTGTTCATTACAACTATTTTGAATAGTTTTATTTTGCATTGCATTAATGGAAGTTACTGTTGTTGATGCTACATTGTATTTGTGACTGATGTCAATGCTGTACGGTCAGGTCAAATGAAAGGTCAAAGTTTCTTGAAGTTTGCATGAGGTAGAATGTCTTCAGTAGCACTTTTACAGAATGAGAACAAATGTTACAATACTTACTGAATTGTTTCCACAAGATTCACAAGAAAGATATCCAACTATTGCTTTCGGTTAGGTAAAAAAATTGCAAAAGAATTGTTCCTTGTTAAGGGTAGTAGTGACAGTTGCAGTCTTGGGGGTTTTGTGTGTGTGTGTGTGTGTTTGTGTGTGTGTGTTTGTATGTGTGTGTTTGTGTGTGCGTGCATGTGTGTTTGCTTGTGTGTGTTTGTGTGTGCTTGTGTGTGTGTTTGTGTTTGCTTGTGTGTGTGTGTTTGCCTGTTTGTGTGTATATGTGTGTGTGTATTTGTGTATGCGCATGTTTGTGTGTGTGTATGTCTGCATGCGTTTGTATATGCATGTGCATGCGCATTTGTGTGTGCATTTGTGTAAAGTTTGTGTGTCTCTGTTTGTGAGACAGTTCGCCTGTGAAATTGTGCATGCGTGCGCGTTTGTGTGTGTGCATAAAGTGGAAGTAACAAAGAAACAACAATAGCAGTCACAGTATTTCAGTCCCCAGCCTGACAGCATGCAGCAGAAGTTACTGAAGTCACAGTATTTCAGTCCCCAGCCTGACAGCATGCAGCAGAAGTTACTGAAGTCACAGTATTTCAGTCCCCAGCCTGACAGCATGCAGCAGAAGTTATGAAGTCACAGTATTTCAGTCCCCAGCCTGACAGCATGCAGCAGAAGTTACTGAAGTCACAGTATTTCAGTCCCCAGCCTGACAGCATGCAGCAGAAGTTACTGAAGTCACAGTATTTCAGTCCCCAGCCTGACAGCATGCAGCAGAAGTTACTGAAGTCACAGTATTTCAGTCCCCAGCCTGATAGCATGCAGCAGAAGTTACTGAAGACACAGGGAAGCACGTGTGAGGATGACAAGAGGACAAGCTAAATGACTCCTGGCTCTGTTTGCTTGCAGCTGATGTTTCTTCGAGAGTATCTGGAAGCCCAGATTCCTGGGGACCGAGTGACGGATGTAGACTTGGAAGCCATATTTGTGGAGGTCAACACATTTGTGCCCGTCTCCCACTTCTTCTGGGGCGTCTGGGCCATCATTGAAGCACAGACCTCCTGCATCAACTTCGGATATGCAGTAAGGCAACACCAATTCAGCTGCATACTTTGAAATAAAAAATCTTTTAACCCTCTTACCATCGGACGACCTGCAAAAAATGGCTATTCTCCCCCGTGGACGTCCCGCACGTCCCGATAGACACCACACTCACACTGAAAGCTGCCATGTTTTCCATGGTAACGGTAATCTCGCGAGATTTCGAGCATTAGCTCCACAGTAAATAGGCCTTATGCTGCCATTTTGATTGTTAATTTCTGGCAATCGAGTAAGTTTTCTGAATATTTGAAACATCGCAATGTTGGGCAAGCCCCAGCCAGGCCCATCGTATGTTTTTTGCGAAGATAGCAATGCAGAAAGTGTTGAATTGCCGCTGTTTGACCTGGAATTGAACAATGAGAATGACCTAGATCTAGAGATTCTGACTAACAAAGTTGACAGCGATCATCTCCGATTAAATGGACCCGCAATCTGACTCAGATCACACTAGAGAAGTTTGCGGAGGAAGTGGGCGTGCTTTGCGACCTGCTTGTCGGTGCGTCAGCCTCTGATTATTTTGATTTAATTCTAGATTATTCATTTTTCCCACATGTGGAGCAGACGAATTTGCATGTACGCTGTTTAAAACTAATAAAAGCAGGTGGAAGAGAGTTGTGAGGACCAAGTGTGGAAAGTCACCACTGCCAAAGAAATCAAACTCTTCTTCACAGTCAAAATGCTTTTAATAGATTTGTCTCTATTTCGTTTTGATTTTGTCCTCTATGATCTTTCTATGTGAAGTACTGTGTTTTTTATCATAAGGCAGTGTGTGTGTGTGTGTGTGTGTGTGTGTGTGTGTGTGGTCAAGGGGGAGTTAACTCTTCTTTTGCATGGGCTTTAGATTGTGGCTGTAGTGTAGATAAGATGTTATGAGATTCTTAGCTACTCTGTATTTCAATTTTTTGGTGCTCATTATTTGAGCCTCAAAGGAAAGATGAGCATTTCTTATGTAAGAGAAATATGTTATCAAAAGGAAGGTATTAACACTTTTGTGGAAACAAATTTGTTTTTTTAAATTTAATTTTTATTTAAGGTAACCGTTACAATTTACACAGTTGCCTCCCTTTTCTTGGGGTTTGGAGTTAGGTTTTTTGCCCAAGGTGCCGGTGGTAAGAGAGTTAAAATGTGGAAAAGGTTATGGTTTTTGACGGTATTTTAACTTGATTGCAGCAAGCTTTTGAAAAGGGTAAGAACATCTTGCAAAATGTTATGCTCAGCTAGGACATGTAACACGAGTGTAAAGAAACGAAGTAGTAAAAGACTGTCAAGGAAATTTGTCAAGAGGTAATTCATGTCTAATTTATGGAAGATGTAAAATGGTATGCCAAGAATAATTTGAAGTCGTGGGGCAAGTGTGTGTATCTGTGCACATGTTTACATGTGTGTTTATAAGTGTATGTGTGTGTGTATGTATACATACATACATGTATGTATGTATGTATTTGTGCTTGTCCGTGTGTTTATGTGTGTGCATTTGTTCATGTGCATGCATACACACTCCAAGATGGCAAGTTTAATAGAATTTGTTTTTAAAATATAGTTCTAGGATTTATCTTGTATTGATAAAAGGGCTCAGAAGTGATTCTTGTAGCAGGAAAAAGATGTTTGAAGCCTTACGGAAGAAATGGTTTACAGAATAAGACAAAACAGAGAATTTTTAAATGAGCAGTCACTTCACTCTTTGGTGACTAAAGTGTACATGAAGAACAACTGTTTTGTATTCAACCAGTTTTGTTTTCCATTTCTACCCTAGTCAGCTTGACTATGGGTAGTAAACACAGCTAAAAAGTGTCTATTCTAGGCCACACTTACAAAGCCTTAACACAGTTATTACTTTTTTCATTTCCATAGGAGTATGAAAATGAAATAGAATTGTATGAAGAAAAATGGCATACATGTATGTGACTGCCAAGTCACTTTGTCTTTACATTCAAAGGTAATAGTGTAAAGCACATGTTGCATCTGATGTTGAAGAGTGAGTACAGGCAGGTCTGAGATTTCTTGAAAACGGCACTGACAAAAGGTAGAAAGGTGGTAATGCACAAGCTTAAAGCCATTTCTTGATCACTTGATGTTTGCTGTGTCTTTGCTAGGACTATGCCATATGCCGCCTGGAGTGCTACTTTTCCACCAAGGAGAAACTGGAGATGATGATGGACAGTCGTGTCGACTGATTGATGCAGATGCTGCCTGGACAATCAGTTGGACAAACCAAGCATAAACTGGAGCTGGTTGGACTGACTGGTCCAGAAGTTGTGCAGTTCGACAGCGTGGGTCTTGGATGGAAACTCTGTGATACTGTTACACATCTGTGCAATGACTGCTATAAGCTACTGGGTCTGTTCTTCTGCATGCAGGCTTTCTAGCCATGCTGATGGCACATAGCAGTATGGCCAGTGTACATACAACATGCAAGACCTTTCAGTATAGCTTGATCAGGGCCTAACAAAATATCTAGAGTTTCTGCAACACCATTAAATAAATAAGGATGGACCAAGAACCCCATTCCACAGGGAACTGGTAGACTGGCTTGGAGGGTTTGCTCACCCTTTGTCCTGCCTTGTGGCTTTGGCTCTTCTGCCAAGTTGCATTTCTCCCTGTGCCTGAACCAATCTTTTAGAAGTCTTGTCAGGTGTGGTGTGTTCAGTGTGTGGGTAGTGTGCTCTGCGTCAGCACGTGCAGGCACTTGGTGGCAAGGTGGTGATGGATCCCCATTTCAATTTCTTCTGCATTTATTGTGCTTTGTTAGGTAGATAGGTCCAATATTTTACTACTAAGAAGATGACAAAAACGTCCCCGGAATGCAAAGGCATTCCAAGATGGACTTTGTGAATTGTTGAAAATTTTGTCTGCAGACAGTGGTCCTCTTCGGGCAAGGCATTTGCTGTTTTGCAAGGGGTCTGGCAAGTGCCAGCCAGTTTTAACCAGGTTTTATTGGCATTGTTTGAATGTGCGTGCTGGAGTGTTAGCAAAGCCTAGTCAGTGCTTGCAGTCTCTCACCTTGTGTACTTGAATCAGAGTTGGGTTTTGGAAGATTTGAGATTTGCATTGAGCATGGAGTGAGTCATTGTAAGGTGGTTGCAATATGTTGGATGTATAATCAGATGCTGTTCATATTCTGTGCTGTGTGTTGGAAGTTTTACGATGATGTAGATTTTATTGGTTATGATGGAACTTAGTTAGTTGTATGCATGTTTACATATCAGTGCCAACACAGGGCATATTTACAATTTACAATATATTTAGTATGTGCTTTCCATTCAATAACTCATGCATCTCTGCAAGTCTTGCTTTCCATCCTGCCACACATTTCTTTTCTTGTTTGTAGATATGTACTGGAGAAAAGGACAAAAGTGTTAGGTGCTTTTCAGTCCTCATAGATGCCATTTACTGACGCTGTACAACCTACAGATCCACAAGCTATGCTGGAATATTGACTGACAGTTGTACAACCTACAGATCCATGAATACCTGAATCCCCACCCCCACCCCCCATCCCCCCACCCCCCACCCCCAAATCAGGTCTTACTACTCCTAGAAAAAGAATTGAAAAAAGGAGAGAAAACAATTGAGATAGCACTTGCTGTACAACCTACAGATCCATGCGACATGCTGGAATACCTGAATTCCTTTTCCTCCTCTCATGTCTTACCACTTTACCCAGAGGTTACTACTACTGTGGATAAGGCCCTCCAATGGGAAAAAAAGAGGGAGAGAGAAAAACTTAGATTGCAATACATCATCTTTTGTTCAGGAAAAGTCATGGCATTTTGATGTACATTTTGTGCTTTTAAGTTGGGGGAAAAAAACCTAAATTGTTAGTGACCTTGTTCTTATGATTTGTGATTTCCAAGATGCTGTGTATACATTAGGCCCCCATGAAGGAAGTCAATTTGCTCTGATGCCTCCAGATTAAGTCAGAGATAAATGATAAATTTTAAGCATTTGCTGAGCCACAGGCTGATTTGGACCGATTTTTGCCATTCAGTCACCATAGATGTGCTAAAGCTATCATTTGTCTCTAACACTAGCAGAATCATGTCTGCCTCAAAGAGACATGGGTAAAGTGCCGTGGCTCTACTACACGTCCAATTAAAGTAGCCATGTGTTACACATTTCTTTTGTTTGCGACATTTTAATGGCAAATGTCAGAATTAAGAAAGACTTGTCTGAAAAATCGTCCTCCACCATTAATAATAAAGAATAAATAAAACAAAACTAACAACTGTAACTCTTGCTTTTAGTAAGCAGAAAAAAGTTTTTTGAAAGCTTCAATTCCAACCAGTAACTTGGCAAAACTAATGATTGCTCTCATAGGCAGTTAGTTTCATAAAGATCTCTACAAATACAAGATGCTGAGAGCCAAAGGGAATGTGTGTACAGCAACCATGAGAAGAATATGAGGACAGAACGGAACCAGCCAAGGCATTTTCCATCAAGCTGTCATGCTTTGCAACACCTTTGTACTGCTACAGAAATGCTTGTAAGATGGTCATCCAACAATGAAGTCTATATTAACTGATGTCAGAACAGTTCAAGAAGACATTTGTGCATCTAGTCCACCATTGTTGTTGATGATATCTTGGGCTAAATGGCATGTCCTGTGTGATAAGACAGAATGCCATATTTGTGAAAGTGTCTGCCAAAGATGCATACCATTTTTATCACCCTGTTTGTTATGTTGATTTACTGATGTATTCCTTATTTATGAAATCCTTCTCCGGTATGCTTGTGTTTGTGAATTTTTAGTACATTAATTTTGTGCAAGTACATATCATGGAAGTGTCAACTCAACCGACTCCATCGTCCTACCCCATGCCCCCCACTCTAATTGGAGCAACAACAAAAAATCAACCTTACAACAGGCTTTGCCAGGAATTGCAATCATTAAGCAAGAGCATAATTCCTATTTCATTTTAGTACAACTGAATCATGCAGGTATTAGTGTATTAACACCAAACAGACCAATAATCTCCATTCCTTGCAGTGCAAAAATATGCACTGTATGAAGAAAAACGCCTAGGACTGGCATACTTCTATTGCTGCAGACATGGTTCTACATTTCTAAACAGCCTTGACTACGAACCAGGGTCTTTCTCCTCTCAGCGTGCTGGTCAGCTCAGGGCAGGCCATTAGCGCTACATCAGTGTTTCAGATATGTAGCTTGGTGCTTTCTTTGTCTCAAGAGTGACCCTTGGTGATTTGAGAGCTCAGTTTTGCATGAAAGTCTTGATTTTTTTTCATGTCATCATTACAATTGATAGATCATTCTTGCACCACACTATTCATAATAATCTCTTGCTTGAATGTCAATACATGAAATTTGTGTTCCTGACTGATCTTGTTTTCCATTACTGGTTATTCTACCGGTCTTTAAATTATCATTCCGCATGCATGCATTTTGACATTTCACACACAGGGGATGGTTGCATCTGTCAGTGATTGATATGTGATAGAGGTCTCAAATTGTCAGTTCATTTTTATTATTATTGGCATGTGGTACATAAAAAAAATTGTCTTGCATTGGTACATTTCCCATCTCTTCCAGCATGCATAATAACTTAATATCAGAGGGGAAATGAAATATCTTTGCAGAGTGAACCTTGTAGTTAGCCTTCCTTCAACTATTTTGGCACAGGTGTAATGCAGAGAAATTGTCACATGTTCACGTCAATTGAGAGTGTTGCCTCGCCATTTTAAGAGTTGTCGCATGCTTCTACAATGTATTTTACTGCCAGTGGTATAGTGGAGGTCTCAGCCTATTGGAATGACTGTACATCTGTGGATAAAGTACAGTTTCACTTGACCACTAAAGACTTTTGTTCACATTTGGTTTGCCAGTGGTATAGTGGAGGTCTCAGCCTATTGGAATGACTGTACATCTGTGGATAAAGTACACAGTTTCACTTGGCCACTAAAGACTTTTGTTCACATTTGGTTTGGAAGAAAAAGATGTCAAAATACAATGATGACTAAATTATGTATTTCCTCAATTAATTCTTCATAATGGCTTATACAGGTGATTGCTGAAATGGTTGCCATGAATAAAATAAAGACTCTTGGAGGAAGACTTCATACTCCATGCCCTCTTCATTCTACAGACAGCTGCAGCTCTGCCTTGGGTGTTCAGGATTTGCAACCTTGCTGGGACCTTGCATTTGAGTCTTCGCATCACCCCCCACCATTCTTTGCATTTGAGTCTTCGCATCACCCCCCACCATTCTTTGCATTTGAGTCTTCGCATCACCCTCCACCATTCTTTGCATTTGAGTCTTCGCATCACCCCCACCACTCTTTGCATTTGAGTCTTCGCATCACCCCCCACCATTCTTTGCATTTGAGTCTTCGCATCACCCCCCACCATTCTTTGCATTTGAGTCTTCGCATCACCCCCCACCATTCTTTGCATTTGAGTCTTCGCATCACCCCCCACCATTCTTTGCATTTGAGTCTTCGCATCACCCCCCACCATTCTTTGCATTTGAGTCTTCGCATCACCCCCCACCATTCTTTGCATTTGAGTCTTCGCATCACCCCCCACCATTCTTTGCATTTGAGTCTTCGCATCACCCCCCACCATTCTTTGCATTTGAGTCTTCGCATCACCCCCCACCATTCTTTGCATTTGAGTCTTCGCATCACCCCCCACCATTCTTTGCATTTGAGTCTTCGCATCACCCCCCACCATTCTTTGCATTTGAGTCTTCGCATCACCCCCCACCATTCTTTGCATTTGAGTCTTCGCATCACCCCCCACCATTCTTTGCATTTGAGTCTTCGCATCACCCCCCACCATTCTTTGCATTTGAGTCTTCGCATCACCCCCCACCATTCTTTGCATTTGAGTCTTCGCATCACCCCCCACCATTCTTTGCATTTGAGTCTTCGCATCACCCCCCACCATTCTTTGCATTTGAGTCTTCGCATCACCCCCCACCATTCTTTGCATTTGAGTCTTCGCATCACCCCCCACCATTCTTTGCATTTGAGTCTTCGCATCACCCCCCACCATTCTTTGCATTTGAGTCTTCGCATCACCCCCCACCATTCTTTGCATTTGAGTCTTCGCATCACCCCCCACCATTCTTTGCATTTGAGTCTTCGCATCACCCCCCACCATTCTTTGCATTTGAGTCTTCGCATCACCCCCCACCATTCTTTGCATTTGAGTCTTCGCATCACCCCCCACCATTCTTTGCATTTGAGTCTTCGCATCACCCCCCACCATTCTTTGCATTTGAGTCTTTGCATCACCCCCCACCATTCTTTGCATTTGAGTCTTCGCATCACCCCCCACCATTCTTTGCATTTGAGTCTTCGCATCACCCCCCACCATTCTTTGCATTTGAGTCTTCGCATCACCCCCCACCACTCCTTGGGCTGACAATGCACCACAGAGCATTTTTGACACATGGAGTCTCTCCATGGGCAAAACCCATCTATCTATATGGGGCTGACCATGGCTGACGTACTGGAATGTGCCCTGAGAGTGCGGCAGCCAGGAGTTTCAGCTGGTGAGAAGGATTGAGTAGCTCCAGCAGCACGGTGTATCCTAAGCAATGCTTTCAGTCCAGTTCTTGCATAGACTTAACCCTCCGAGTGTCAGACTATTTGTGCCTGAATGTCACAGGTTTTTTCCTGTTCACGGGTCATGTGCCAAATGACAAAATAAGCATACAACACGCAGAAACAACACCTACCAACTATATATCACTAGAAAGCTTATTGAATGAACTATATGTTTATTACCAGAAATATGACATATATATATATGGCAAATAAAAATCACTTCTAGAATGCAGCTCTAAATTATTTCTAAAAATCAAAGTCGTCTACCCACCTACCAAGATAGACTTTTATATGGAAGAAGGGTGATAAAAACCACTTGACAGGCAAGCAAAAACATTATTCTACCCAAGAAAAAAAATTTGTAAGCATAGCTTAGCTACAAGAAACTTGGAAAGGATTCAAATATTATGAGTGCCCGCGGAATGCTTTCTGGTAATTTTGGGGTACATGATAATTGTGGCCAACATAAGCATTCAAATACAAGATATGTTAGCAAAACCCAGATGAAATTGTAAGGAAATGAATAAAGGTGAAATAAAAAAGGATCACTATCTACTCACCTCACTTTTTACATTTCTTGATAAAGAAACTTTGTTGGGTTGACATCAAATCAGAAATGTGTCAACAATGATATAAGCTACTTCTGGTGAGTATCATTTTTTTACTTTTTTGTTTACAGTTTTGGTAGCATCTAATCTATTATAGAAGCATGCAAATATGAAAAATCAAAGGATTAAATGTCACTTTCCTTCCTGCTGTGGGCTTCAACATGCAAAATATCAAGACTGATGAAGACTCATTGCTGAGGCAAAGTTGCTCATTCCTCTGTGTTCAAAAGGCCAAGGTCAGAATAAGGCAATTCTGATATGCCACTATCAACAGAGACTGTTCAGTCATCATCCTCTTCCTCTCCAGCTCCCTCTTGTCTGCCACGCTTTGGATTTCTTCTGTAGTGCTCCAACCTTGGCTCACAGTCCAAATGGCATCCCACATCACATCCTGGACAGTAGGTTCTTGATCTCTTCCTGCCTTTCCCTCTGGAGGATGCACTGCAGACAACACAGATCCTTTCCTTCTTCCCTGGGAGTTTCACAATCTTGTGCTCTGGTGCCACAAGTCTGCCAGGGCCAGGCAGTCTCTCAGTGACACTGCAGAGACTCTCCACAAGGGTTTCACAGAACCCTCCTTTGGCCATTTTCATTCTGGTGTCAGTGTTCAGTGCATAGAGTTCATATGCATTCAGAATGCTGATGTCCACAAGATTTCTGAAAATCTTGACCCAATATCTGTGGGTAGGTCTCTCAGCAGCCACATGGTAGACCTTGTCGCTGAGGTCCACACCTCCCATGAACTTATTGTAGTCAAGGATCATTGCAGGCTTGGTGACAGTCCTCCCCCTGATCACCCTCTGCTCATTCTCAGCTTTGTGATTGGTGCTGAGAAGAAGAGCTGGCTTCCTTTGGCTGGTCTTTTCACGAAAGGCTACACAGAGGAGATTTCCCTGTTTCATGTACCTTGTCTCCCCAACCTGTAGCTTTGCGGTCTTCATTTCTTCCGGGAGGCCCCTGGAGTTTGCTCGAACTGTCCCAGTCAAGAGAATCTTCTTCTCCAGCAGAGCCTTTGACAACTTGGGCTTGGTATAAAAGTTGTCAGTGAAGAGGTGATACCCCTTGCCTGGAATGCTGCACTCCTCCACCAGCTTCATCACAACAGCATGGCCCTGCCCTTCATTGTGTTGTACATCCATGTCTCGGCCGGCATACAACTGGATATGGCACACATAGCCATTGCTACTGTCACACAATTGGAATTTCTTGATCCCAAACCGAGCATGCCTTTTGTTGGGCATGTACTGGATGAATGTCACTCTGTTCTTCATTCCAATGATGCTCTCATCAATGGATATGCACTTGGAAGGAATGTAGTGCCTCTTGAATTTCTCATTCAGGGTTGTCAGGATAGGCCTCACCTTGGCCCAGGGATCAAATCCTTCCTCACCCCTGTTCCTCTCATCTGCTGGGTCTGCTACGTGAAACATTCTGTTGATCAACAAAAACTTCCACAGTGGCATGGTCTGGTGGAAGAAAGGAAAGTACTTCGATGGGCGTGTCGACCAGTAAGTGGAGATTTTCTTCTCCCTCACCAGTCCCATGTTGATCACTAGGCCTAGGTATTTCCTGATGTCTTCACCAGTCATTCCAGCTTCAGGCCACCGTCTGAATCTGGAATGCGGATGCCGGTCAATCCAGTCCTTCATGTACTCAGTCCGCAAGAAAAGTCTGGCATAGCGATTCGTCTCACGAACGATGTGCGTTATGGCATCATCACCAAAGAACAGATCGAAGTACTGTCGAGGATCAGAGTTGCGTGGGGGCGTCTCCCTTGGTCCGGGATGTCTCACCTGGAACTCAATGTCCTGGGTTGGGCCTTCATCATACCCTTGTTGAACAAACTTCCACCGCGTTTCACTTGCTCCTCCGACCGACGAAGCGGTGGGGAACGAGGGCGTTGGCTCTTCACTCTCGATGTCCCCTCCTTCCAAATCACTCCCGTCCGAATCGTCACTGCCATATGAACTCCCAAGATCGAAGTCAGAATCATTGTCGTTATCCTCAATCTCGCTATCTATTGCAGCAGCAAGAACCTGAAACGCACTTCGTTTATATCGTAATCGTTCACTCTCGCCAGACGTACTTGGTTGATCCGCCATTGTGGGCGGTCGAGTCCGTGCTTTGTTTACACTGTGTTTCCCTATTTGATCGCTATTTCTAGAGGCTTCATTCCATGATCAGTTACTCAGCCAATGAAAACCTGTGTCTCAGAGGAAATATTACTGCGCTGCCACGGTTTTGGCTACGTAGGTCACAAGTAGTGCTTCGTCTCCTCTGTTTAGATCATAAACGTCAACATGCGCTATGGCAATCAGTATGCTAATTCAATGAAAAATTCTTTCAAAACAAGCGCATAATGTGCTGAAATTGTTTATGACACCCTTTCAAACTTATATTCTGACTAGATTGTTCTTGCAAATCTCTGAATCATACGAGATTCAGAGACGCTCTGCACATTCGCGGAAGTGAACGCACGTCGCCATTTTTTTTTACATGTTGCCCTCCGTGAGCAAAATAGGGGAGAAAACGATAACAAGCGCTCTTGTGGGTCCAAATATGTGTTTATTTTCTTCCAAAATGAATATTATTTCGAGAAATGAAATAATCTGCCGTTTTAAGAACACCACAATATCTTTATCTACCACCAAAATTCTGAACCGACCAGGTCGGTTCAAGCAACCTGGCAACGATTCTTGAACCGACCAGATCGGTTCTTGGCACTCGGATGGTTAAGCAAGCCTGATTTATTCCACAGAGTGTGCAGAATGCAGCAACACAGATGTTTCTGCCATCACTTGGTCAAACGTTTCACAGCAACAGTGACGGACTTCTTCATGAAGGTCTTGTGGCAGTCAACACAGAGCTGTAACGTGGACAACTGCCCTCCAGTCAGCTGTGGGGAAGACATGAACAAATACATTATCACAAGGAGGGATTTTGCAAGGTTGCAGACATTTACACAGGATCCAGTTGGATGCTGCAGCCAGCCACACACCTATTTGGATGCTAAAGCTTACATCTGCTAGAATGCTATGATTACACTCATTAGGACATGAGGACTACATTTTCATACAAATATGTCATAATTGACTGATCATTGGGATCATGGGCAGGGTTGTCCTTCAATATTTTCAAAGATGCCAAGGGCGTGGAAGATGAGAACCTATCCTGAACTTGCCTATCTAAACACTAGGACCTGGCATCATCGTCTGTCAGTTTTGTCCATGACATCAGTAGCACTGAGGATGAGACCACAGCAAATATTCCTACTTGGACACTGACACCACAGACCTACCTGCTTGCCCAGTCTGGAGACGAGGTGCAGGAGCAGCTTGCCGTACTGAGTGCTGGAAGCCATGGCTGGGGCTGCTGATGCCAGGCAGGACAGGAGGGCCGTCACGGTGCTGCCTTCCAGCTCACCTTGCTGTGGCAGAAGGCCCTGCAGCATGCAGGCTGCCTGCTCACTGAAGCCCATCTCACTGGTCACCAGCTGTCTGGGTGGGAGTAAAAGTTAGACAATTATCACTCACACTGACTGACAGTGACCGATTCTGAATGAATGAGTAAATGAAAGAACAAATAGAGCACAAGAATGACCAAAATCGTATAAACTGCATCCTAATTAAAAAAAATCTGAAAAACATGAATAAGAGGTGCCAATTTTTGCATCTTTATATCTTAGCTGATGGTAAAAAAAAACAATCCCTATAAATTTGCAGATGATGTTACCCTCAGAAAATACATGTTACAATCACTCACTTTATGATATCTCATTTATCTTTAGATAGGAAAATTCCTCAACAATATCGGCCTCATATGCACACAATCTTCTTCATGAGTATAAGCCACAGAGAAGGGATTGAGAGACAATAATGGTTAGAACACTGGATGACAGATTCCAACAAAAATAAAAGAAGAGAAGGTCTGGTTTAAATTGCCTGAATCATTAGCCACAAAAACCACAATGAAAGTGATAACTATAGTACACAGAATAGGACCTGAGGAGATCATGAAAAGAAGTACACAAAGTTATGTTAACAGAAAATTCTTTAGTATGCTTTGCAGTAATTTTCATTGAAACATGCTTGCATTGTAGTCAAGATGTCAAACTTCTCCTGGTCAGCTTCAACAGGACCAGCTGCCTGGGCAGTAACTGAGTAAGCTGTGTCTGTACTGTTGAGGAAATGATCCCCCCCCACCCCCCCCGAATCATGTTCTTTTCAACATGCACCAATGCCATATCCAGAAACAAAAACTCCAACAATTAATAGGTCTAATGATCCGACTGCTTTTAGAGACCACCACTGGCATGTCCATGCACAAAGGCATCAGCTGTGGCCGCCTGCACACATCTTCCAGTGCAAGCATTAACGATGATTCCTACTGAAGCAGTCTTGCTTCATCATTCTTTGGAGAAGGTTCCGTTAAATTCCTGGCAGCCAGCACTGGCAGATGAAGAAGCAAGCCCTTACATCGACTCCACTAGAACATTTGTCACACCAATGTAGCATGTAAGTGTCGGTACACAAGTTTAGCTTTCCAACAGCAGCAGCAACAACACCAATAGCAATAACATAACAGCAGCAGTAATAACATTATCAACCAGAGAGCAGTCTGAGGGCACACTCCTCCACCAAGGAAGCCACTCTTTCTCTTCCACAGCCTGTAGCATTCAGTCATCAGTAGTTTGAAGTCATCAACATCCTGATGTTTGATAACATTTCTAATTCTCTTTTTGGCTGAAATTCCAAAACAGATAACAGATAGCTTCCAAAATAATAGACTGTTCCTTGGGTGAAACCCTGTGTCACGGTTGGGGTGGGTGGAAGGGAAATTCCTTCCTCAGTCACTAATCACAATTAAAGACAAAAATGCCACAAACCGAAACCGACGTAAAACAATCGACTCAATTACTCATAAACATCTTTCAAACAAAACTCTCACTAACAGAACATACAGAAAATGAAAAAAAAAGAAGAAAACAGTTACAAATTAAAAACCTTTAATAACTGCCCAGCGGGCTTAACACTATAGTTCTTAGACAATTCTCCTACTTCCCTCTTTCCGTCTCCTCTATTTATAGGCGAGGTTGAACGCCAAGAATAAAAAACTATGCACCAGAAAAACATTCTGCACGAGCTGCTGCAGAACCAATAAAATAAAACACGTGCAAAACGCTCTGAAAAAGCATAATCAGCAAGTGCTGACAGCGCATAACTCTTAAAGGCAAATCAACTCCGAGACAAAATTCTCTATAATATTTTAAAGTTAAAAAACATTAAACGGAGTCGTGACACCCTGACTTTGCACCAAATTTATTCAGAATCTGTTTTGAACTTTTGGAGTTATTTTGCTGAATACCTATTTGATGATTAACTCATTCGCCATGCATAGCATTACGCTCCTACATGCTGAACATACTGATGACATGGAGGTTCACATGATGCTATGCATTTGCATAACTTTCCTTGTTATAAGTGGAAAATCGAATTCGAAGAACTAGACTTCATATTATGGCTTTAGCACTTTTTAAAATATGATTTGTCAAAATATGTCTATTTTCCTGGGATTCTAGGGATAAGACACACTAAAAATACTGCAGCTTGAATGAGTTAATGAACCAAAAGTAAAACATAACCTCCTTTGCGAAGGTAACAGCACCTCTAAATTAAGTCCAGATCTGTTCATCATTTAGAGATACTGTAGATCTAAAGAATGCATTGGTTATAATTTTCCATCAAGAAGATCTTTAATGAAACATTTTTCGCTCAACCCCAAAGGAAAATGAACAACTTACTGCAACAGATAGAGATGGCTTTCTGTGGTCAACTTGTCCTTGCTCAGCAGAGTCAATAAATCTGATTGAGCAGCATCTGTAAGTGACACCAACAACATAAACAAACAAAATAGGAGTTCAGTTCTCCTATAGACAAAATGTAATTAAACAAAGACCATGGGAAAATTACTGTTTAAAAATATCATGGATATTTCCAGAAGTAAAATCACTGTCTTCTTTTCATGTTTGCGCTTGAACATATGAACTTCGTGTACCATGTTACAATGACAAGATCTATATTTTAAAAAAAGAGAAAAAAGGGCAACTTTCTAAACATTGAGTTGTTCCTCAGATACCACTCTGATGGTGCACATCCAGTCTTTGAACAGTGTCAGAATAAAAATGGAGAATCTGTTGATAGTTAAATGTAATTGTTTTATTCATGGCAAATAAATCAGATGAGTTATCTACCATGAAAATTCAAATGCATGATTGATTTTTGTTCCCCCTTTTTGGGTGGGTGGGTTTGAACGTCTCTATACATTATTTGAGTCTGATCTCAGATTTGTTATTGAGCATCTGGCTATGTACGAAATCCCCTGTGTGTTCAGGGTAAGAATTGACCCACCGCGTCTCTCTACACGATTCATAAGAGGCGAATAAATAGGGACATCGTGTCTTGAATTGTGATTACTTGGAACTCTTCTAGTGATTTTCTTGCTTGGCCTTACATAGCCTAGAAAGGCTGATAGGCCGTAAAACTCCATCCATCCATACGCACGAAAAAATAAATGATATAGATTTACATGTACTCTTACTTATAATGTCTAACCTGGGTACTCCATCTCCTTCTTATAACACCACAGATTGACTAGGACGTGGAGGCAAAGCTGATGAGATTATGGAAGATTTCAAAGCTACATCTGGCCAAAGATCATGTATAGTATATATTACACATGATCTTTGATGTGGCAATATCTCATGACCAGACAACATGCAAACACTTACTGAGTTCCCTCCCTTTGAGGCCAGAGCAAATGGCATCTATGAGCTGTTTGGGAGATGTTTCTGCCATGGCTGTCAGACATGTCAACAGGACACGAGGAGCTGCCTGGTTCAACTCTACAAACTGAAATAAAAACAACAACTATTAGATTAATCCCCCATTTCTACATCTCTACCTCTCCTTGCCAGAAGAAGTGGATTTTGTGTTCAGTTTGTTCTTGCACATGGGTTGGGGTCAAGCTTCCAGGGTCATTTGATCACAAGCTTGGATCTGAGTGATCTGCCCCTGTCCCAGTGCTCCCCTGTAACCCCTCTGGCTGCTTGGCGCTGCCCCTGGCTGAGCTTCTAAAGTAGGCCCTGAAAGCTCAGCAGCCATGGGCTCCATCTGATGGGGGACACCAAGCAGCTCTCTAAAGTAGGCCCTGAAAGCGCAGCAGCCATGGGCTCCATCTGATGGGGGACACCAAGCAGCTCTCTAAAGTAGGCCCTGAATACTCAGCAGCCATGGGCTCCATCTGATGGGGGACACCAAGCAGCTCTCTAAAGTAGGCCCTGAATACTCAGCAGCCATGGGCTCCATCTGATGGGGGAGACAGCAAGCAGCTCTCTAAAGTAGGCCCTGAATACTCAGCAGCCATGGGCTCCATCTGATGGGGGACACCAAGCAGCTCTCTAAAGTAGGCCCTGAAAGCGCAGCAGCCATGGGCTCCATCTGATGGGGGACACCAAGCAGCTCTCTAAAGTAGGCCCTGAAAGCTCAGCAGCCATGGGCTCCATCTGATGGGGGAGACACCAAGCAGCTCTCTAAAGTAGGCCCTGAATACTCAGCAGCCATGGGCTCCATCTGATGGGGGAGACACCAAGCAGCTCTCTAAAGTAGGCCCTGAAAGCTCAGCAGCCATGGGCTCCATCTGATGGGGGACACCAAGCAGCTCTGGCAGTGTGGTACACTTGGTGCAGAGGCTACTTGCACCTGATGATGCCTTCTTGGTTGTCAGAGCTTCTGGATCTTCTTTGCTTTTTAAGAGTTTCTTCAAGTGAACTTATTCTTGGTGGGCAGTGGCTATGGAATTCTCACTTTCTAACAATTTGACAGCATATGTCCAGTGTGCTGTATTTCCTGCTGTATTAATGATTCAGGAACAATGCAAAAGATGGACAAAGGGCATATGCATTTCACTGAAAACCTGAAGTTATCATTCCACCTGATTCACCATTTCAAAAGCACATGTCAAGATCATGAATAGTGGTAAATCAACTGTTCATATCTTATCAAGTGAAGATATGAAAAGTTTTCACATTTTGAGTGCTGCTATTTGATTTGGCCCAGTCTGAACGAAAGTTCTGACATGCTTGCAAGAAGCCTAAATGTTTTCTTTCTTCATTGTATGGAGTAGAGCAGTGTGGCCTCATATGCTTGAGAGAGGTCAGTATGAAAAAGAACTGAGTGAGGATGCTGTATCCAAGAGCATACTTGAAAGACAAGTGTACAAAATGAGACAAAAAGTCAAGGACACCGCAGCTAATGAAAGAAGACTGACTTACCCGAGAGGCTACTGTGAGAAAAAGAGAATGACATCACTTTTAAAAGAGGGAATGGATAGGCCTATCTGAGGGATGACTGTGTGAGTGAAAACCAAGATAAAGGCAAGTGGCAGAAAAAATCCTACCTGAGACTGTGAGACCGCCATGTGGATGAGGAAAAGGAAGAGGGCACCAGCTACAATTTTAGCTATGGGATGACTACATGTGTGTGTGCGTGCGTGCATGCGTGTGTGCGTGTATGTGTGTGTGCGTGCGTGTGTATGTGTGTGTGCGTGTGTGCATGCATGCGTGTGTGTGTGTGTGCGTGTGTGTGTGAGAGAGAGAGAGAGAGAGAGAGAGAGAGAGAGAGAGAGAGAGAGAGAGAACGAATGAACAAATAAATTTATTGAATAGGCCACCTGCCCCTTTCAAGTGTACAGTGTCAGTACATGTCAACACATATCAAGTATAGTGTCAATATATTTCAAGAGCACAGTGTCAATACATGCCAATACATTAAAGAGAAATTTATCTAGCAGACATAAAAGCTGTGTCGCTCCGCGGACTCAAGCGCATCTTGTCTACGTTTAAATGCCTTATATAAAAACATGCTAGTTGATCTTATGGTCCTCAATTGTTTACTGGACATTAAGGATGTTACCGGTTCATGGACATTGAAATCTAAAGAAATAAATAAGAAACGCTCCCTTAAATCGTGTAATGAAGGACAAAAGAGAAGAAAAAAAATGCCTGTTTCTTCTTGCTCTCTGCAAAGCGGCCACAAATTAAAGCCATCACCTGTCACGTATCTATATTTATGAGTGAACAAATCTGTAATTCCCATCCTAAAGCGTATATATATTTCTAAATATTTGTTATCTATGTCATAGAGGTACTGTTCAGTTCCAAATGATATTTTGAATAGTCTATAGAAGGAGTATCTACCACTGTTCCTAACTCGCATTTTCCAGTCAGTATAAAATCTGCTAATGAGTTTTCCTCTGATGTTTCTCAGAAACGCATTTTCATTGGCAACCCACTGGTTTGCCCATACAATTTCACAATCACATTCTACCAGTATCTTCTTTATTTTGGTTGCCCAAAAATCCTCATTATTTGATGTGCATACGTAGCATCATCTGATATACTCTAAAGGGTAACCTACTTTCATCCATTTTCAAAATTTTAAGCCAGTGCTTGACACTGCATAATTTGGCATTGACAGACAGAGGGAAACGCCCAGTGTCCCCATAGACCATATCATTAGGGGTTTGTGAAGAAACATTTAAGAAGCTTTTCAGAGCATGTAGATGTACACTTTCTACCGTGCAACAATCATCCATTTCCCAAATTTCAGCCCCATACAAAAGAATCGGTTGGATCTGTGCATCAAACAGTTTTAAATACACATCCGGTGTTACCTGCAAAATTCTTCTCGATGACCTAGTCAGAAGTAAAAGAGCTCGCTCTACAGGCCAACTCATTTTGCATCTCTTTTGGACACAACTTTGTAGAGAGTATGTTGCCAAGATACTTGTATCCACTTACTACTTCTAATTGTACATCACCTAGATACCATTTTTCATGTCTGGCTAAATGTCCACCTGGTCTGTATACAACTACTTTTGTTTTATCTGTGTTGACTTTTAGGCTACGTCTATCAGCTGCACTTTTAAGACAGTTAAATTGATTCTGAAGTCCAACTGCTGTGTCCGAAAGCAGAGCTACATCATCAGCAAAAAGGAGAGCAGTTAACTCAGGTGTATTAGGCAACAGTTGCATGCCATGTTTACTATTTACAGAGATCTCTTCAATCAGGAAGTTAATTAGGTAAGAAAATAAGATCGGACTGAGTTTGCAGCGTTGTTTTAGCCCTGAGGAGCACTCAAAGAAGTCTGTTTAACCTTCCATTCCCCAAATGCAGTATTGTACCGATCTGTACATGGCTATCAAAATATGTAAGATTTTTCCTGATTTCCATTTTTTTGCAAAATTTTCCAAAGTATCAAAAGCTTTTCTAAAATCTACATATCCAATATAAAGTTTTCTGTGCTTACACAACTATTTGTCAATAATACTATATAGAACAAAAATATTGTCAACTGTTCCATACCCTTGTCTAAAGCCCACCTGTTCCTCCCGGATAAAATCATGCTGATCAGCCCAACTCTGTAGCCTACAGCAAATAATGGGGGGAGAGAGAGAGAGAGAGAGAGAGAGAGAGAGAGAGAGAGAGAGAGAGAGAGAGAGAGAGAGAGAGAGAGAGAGAGAGAGAGAGCAGAGAGAGAGAGAGAGAGAGAGAGAGAGAGAGAGAGAGAGACAGAGAGAGAGAGAGAGAGAGAGAGAGAGAGAGAGAGAGAGAGAGAGAGAGAGAGAGAGAGAGAGATGTGAGTGTGAGACCACACAATTGTATATAAGGGCTTGGTGTTGCCTTTTTTGTTGACAGTTGAGAACAGAAATGTCTCATGGTGGGGTGAATGCAGGGGTCAGAAACCAATGTCCTCTTTCACATGAGTTGGGTTCTAAATCTCCCTGAGTAGTTTGGTTTATGAAAAAATTCTGTAACCCTATGATTTCTGCACACAAGTGAACCTTCGTGGTCTGATGTAGTCCCTAGGCCCTCCATCCCCCAGTCTGGCTGTGTGAGGTCAGCCCCAACTGAGCGTCCTCAAGCTGGGCAGCCAGGGATGCAGCTGATGAAGGAGGCATCGAGCAGCTCCAGTCATTAGTTTTCCCCTCTGGGAGAACCAGATGAGAGGAAATAGTAGCTAGTGCAGAAGATGAGCCCACCTGTGAGACCACTGTGTGGGTGAAGAAGAGGACTAGGACACTGTAGCTGATGGCTGGAGACAGGGCCAGCACATCCTTACACATCTGAGTCCAGGCTGAGTCTGGAAAAGTCTCTAACTGCAGCCCCTGCAACAGCCTCTCCACCTGTGTCAGGTGAAAATCACACAAGTTTATACCTGGCAGCAACTAATGGGGGTGTAAGGAAGAGAGATAAATACAATTCTATCTAAATTATTGATACACACCATCCTTCATCTGAGCAAAGACTCAAAATGAAGCTCATCCAACAAAACATTCAAATGAAAATATACACCCTAATGCCATCTAAATGATTATCACTCGAAAGACAATGCACTGAATGTAAATGGAAAGTGATAATGCAGGTAACTACAATGCTCGGAGTAATAAAAAAAGAGAGGGAAAACCCACAAGAAAAAGTTGAAAGGATGCAAAAAGTCAAAGGAAAGAAAATGATTTACCATTATGTCAGGAAGATAGTGTCATGGATCTTAAAACTACAGGCCACAGTAAAATTCAGAAATGAACTGTTTAGATTTACAGAATATATATTGTACCTTGATATCTGTTTCTTGCCAAACCACATACACAGAGAACAATATGTCACTAGATATATGGAATAGGCAACATCTTATCCATTTTGTTATAAAAACTTTGAGCGCACCTTGGCATACAAGTTCTTCCACCACTTACACATAAAACTGAGACTGTAAACTCTTTGTCACTACATACATGTGACAGACAGCAAACATGAGACTATTCATACAAAGCAACACATGCAGCATCTCTTCACGTGCAGACCCTTGCCTGCGGAGGACTGTGAGTGAGGAAAATCTTAATCTCAGGTGGAGGCAGTGTCTCCGATTCCTGTCCCAGCCAGTGTTCCCTCAGCCTCCCTGCAGCCACCATCTGCAGCACAAGTGATGGCATGCAGTTAAGTTTGCCTCAAAACAAACCAGTCTTTAAAGATATTTGCCAGCATCAAGATTTGGGCCTCTGCTGCCTAAGTGCCTAGCACAACAGTTAAGATTACTGAAAATGGATCAAGGAGTACAGGTGGCCATACTTTCGCATTTCTTGGTTGGATTGTTTTCAAGAAAATGACAGCTTTGATTGAGTGTTCTGTCAATGTGTCCATTGTTAGTCTCTCAGCTAGGTGGCCTCCGAGGCACTCTGCCATGAGCAGCCAGGTCAAATGATGATCATGTAGATTAACTTACATTCTCTTGAGCTTAGATATGAAAGCAATGACTTATCATTAATGTGTGAGGCAGCTACTCACACATACATTACACAGCAGCATATTGCCAGCCAGACAATTCTCAACTGATGCCTGGCTAACAAGTAAACACAAAAATGGGATCCATGTACAGTCAAGTGCAAGCACCATCTTCACCTGCACAGACATTCTAACCAATGAAGAGCAGAGAAGCACCCATAGTTTTCCTCACTAGTCACCTCAACACTGATATAATATCAGGGTTTCAGATCATGTATAATTGATGGTTAATCATATGCTGAATTAAAAATCACACACTGTAGTCATGACTATGAGGTGCCATCTTGTATTGATTTTTGTTCTTCCTAAAAGGAACACCCCATGTTGTATATTTTGCTGAGGCCAAAGAAAAAATAGTTGTGGTTACATTACTAATTTTTTCTGCCGACCCTAAACTTTTTTTCGAACATGCAAAAAAAAAGGGATAGAAAAGAAAAAAAAATTGATGGTAATTATTGAATTGTGTACTGTCCCATCTTCCTTGTCCTATGAATATTTGGGGATGGATGGATAGTATTTTATGGCCTATCAGCCTTGTAGGCTATGTAAGGTCATTTAGCACGAAAATCACTAGAACAGTTTAGAGTAAACGCTAATCAAGTCATGGTGTCCCTAGTTATTTGCCTCTTACGAATCGTGTAGGGAGATGCAGTGGGTCAATTCTTACCCCAAACCCACAGGGAAGAATACTTGGGGAATCCACTATCTACGTTTTTAGAAATAAGTTGTTTTCAGTGAAAGAGAAATTGTGATTTATGTTCAATCTGGCCTCTTCTATTTAAAAAAAGTATATTAAGTTCAGGCTGATCTGCTGATCCTTTTTTGTGGTCATGTTACTGTAACCACAAGTATTATTTTTCTTTTTGCCTGACAGTTGGTCTTGTGCACTTCAAGCAGTCTCCACTGTGAAACAATTGGTCTTGTGCACTTCAAGCAGTCTCCACTGTGAAACAATTGGTCTTGTGCACTTCAAGCAGTCTCCACTGTGAAACAATTGGTCTTGTGCACTTCAAGCAGTCTCCACTGTGAAACAATTGGTCTTGTGCACTTCAAGCAGTCTCCACTGTGAAACAATTGGTCTTGTGCACTTCAAGCAGTCTCCACTGTGAAACAATTGGTCTTGTGCACTTCAAGCAGTCTCCACTGTGAAACAATTGGTCTTGTGCACTTCAAGCAGTCTCCACTGTGAAACAATTGGTCTTGTGCACTTCAAGCAGTCTCCACTGTGAAACAATTGGTCTTGTGCACTTCAAGCAGTCTCCACTGTGAAACAATTGGTCTTGTGCACTTCAAGCAGTCTCCACTGTGAAACAACTGGTCTTGTGCACTTCAAGCAGTCTCCACTGTGAAACAATTGGTCTTGTGCACTTCAAGCAGTCTCCACTGTGAAACAATTGGTCTTGTGCACTTCAAGCAGTCTCCACTGTGAAACAATTGGTCTTGTGCACTTAAAGCAGTCTCCACTGTGAAACAATTGGTCTTGTGCACTTCAAGCAGTCTCCACTGTGAAACAATTGGTCTTGTGCACTTCAAGCAGTCTCCACTGTGAAACAATTGGTCTTGTGCACTTCAAGCAGTCTCCACTGTGAAACAATTGGTCTTGTGCACTTCAAGCAGTCTCCACTGTGAAACAATTGGTCTTGTGCACTTCAAGCAGTCTCCACTGTGAAACAACTGGTCTTGTGCACTTCAAGCAGTCTCCACTGTGAAACAATTGGTCTTGTGCACTTCAAGCAGTCTCCACTGTGAAACAACTGGTCTTGTGCACTTCAAGCAGTCTCCACTGTGAAACAATTGGTCTTGTGCACTTCAAGCAGTCTCCACTGTGAAACAACTGGTCTTGTGCACTTCAAGCAGTCTCCACTGTGAAACAACTGGTCTTGTGCACTTCAAGCAGTCTCCACTGTGAAACAATTGGTCTTGTGCACTTCAAGCAGTCTCCACTGTGAAACAATTGGTCTTGTGCACTTCAAGCAGTCTCCACTGTGAAACAATTGGTCTTGTGCACTTCAAGCAGTCTCCACTGTGAAACAATTGGTCTTGTGCACTTCAAGCAGTCTCCACTGTGAAACAATTGGTCTTGTGCACTTCAAGCAGTCTCCACTGTGAAACAACTGGTCTTGTGCACTTCAAGCAGTCTCCACTGTGAAACAATTGGTCTTGTGCACTTCAAGCAGTCTCCACTGTGAAACAATTGGTCTTGTGCACTTCAAGCAGTCTCCACTGTGAAACAATTGGTCTTGTGCACTTCAAGCAGTCTCCACTGTGAAACAACTGGTCTTGTGCACTTCAAGCAGTCTCCACTGTGAAACAACTGGTCTTGTGCACTTCAAGCAGTCTCCACTGTGAAACAATTGGTCTTGTGCACTTCAAGCAGTCTCCACTGTGAAACAATTGGTCTTGTGCACTTCAAGCAGTCTCCACTGTGAAACAATTGGTCTTGTGCACTTCAAGCAGTCTCCACTGTGAAACAATTGGTCTTGTGCACTTCAAGCAGTCTCCACTGTGAAACAATTGGTCTTGTGCACTTCAAGCAGTCTCCACTGTGAAACAATTGGTCTTGTGCACTTCAAGCAGTCTCCACTGTGAAACAATTGGTCTTGTGCACTTCAAGCAGTCTCCACTGTGAAACAATTGGTCTTGTGCACTTCAAGCAGTCTCCACTGTGAAACAATTGGTCTTGTGCACTTCAAGCAGTCTCCACTGTGAAACAACTGGTCTTGTGCACTTCAAGCAGTCTCCACTGTGAAACAATTGGTCTTGTGCACTTCAAGCAGTCTCCACTGTGAAACAACTGGTCTTGTGCACTTCAAGCAGTCTCCACTGTGAAACAATTGGTCTTGTGCACTTCAAGCAGTCTCCACTGTGAAACAATTGGTCTTGTGCACTTCAAGCAGTCTCCACTGTGAAACAATTGGTCTTGTGCACTTCAAGCAGTCTCCACTGTGAAACAATTGGTCTTGTGCACTTCAAGCAGTCTCCACTGTGAAACAATTGGTCTTGTGCACTTCAAGCAGTCTCCACTGTGAAACAATTGGTCTTGTGCACTTCAAGCAGTCTCCACTGTGAAACAATTGGTCTTGTGCACTTCAAGCAGTCTCCACTGTGAATAATACAGGTGAGAGTCGGGGAAGTTCCACTGTTTGTAATTGCTACACATGATGCAGTCCTCAACTGTATACACTGTTACATAACTATGGTTTGGGGGGGGGGGGGGGGGGCAGGGGGGGAGAATCTTCGCCTGATTAAAAAAACAAACCTTGCCAGTTTCTAAAATGGTACAGATACCTCTTGACTCCACATGGTTCTGAAACCCTGAATACTGGGTTCAAAGATGACAAAATCTAACATATCTATGTTACAAATGATGATTAAAAAAAGAATGTAATAATGATCATTAACCCTTTCAATGCCCCATGCTATTAACATCTACTGCTGTATCTATTCGCACCACAGATACTACAAATGCAATGTTCACAATTTTTGTTGCTTGGATAAAATTTGATGGTTTTAAATAGGAGCTTTTTTCTCTTTCAGTGGCTCTCCTTGCCAGAAAAAAATTCTTAAATTCATGGCACTAGAGATGTTAAGGAATGGACACAGGAATTGATAAAAGCCAACTGAAAAAACAAAACAAAACCCCCAAACAAATAACACAATCAATAAAACAAAAATAAACAAACAACAAAGTGTGTGTGTGCATGTACATGCATGTATGTGTGTACATTTACCATTGGGCAGACAGCGTCTTTGGCTTCAATAGACTTGTCACCAGAATCTGCTACTGGAGAAGGGGGATCTGCAATAGAGACAGTCCACAGTTCCCGATGGATGGATGGATGGATGGATGGATGGATGATGTTTTGTGGCCTATCAGCCTTGGTAGGCTATGTAAGGCCATTAAGCACGAAAATCACTAGAACAGTTTAGAGCAAACGCAAATCAAGTCACGGTGTCCCTAGTTATTCGCCTCTTACGAATCGCGTAGGGAGACGCGGTGGGTCAATTCTTACCCCAAACCCACAGGGGGACACACTTCCAGACACTTGCTAGAAGCTGGTAGTAGGCAAAAACCATGAACAGGTGTTCCTCTCGATACAAACCATGTGTTGTAGTAATCCTTGACAGAATCCTTTAGAATACATAGTGTTTCCACTCTGTCCAAGTCTTGATTATGGACTGGAAATGAAATGGATGTTAGAAAAGCTTAAAATGCATTTACTGCCCTGGTACTTTTTCTTACCTGTCCTTAATAAATTCTGTCTGTTTAACCTGCTTGATTTGTGATCTGTCAAGAAATGAAAAGTTGACATTACTGTCATCACTACTATTAAAGAATTGTTTGTAAAGTAAAGAATAAGAAGCAAATTAAGGGAGTATGCAGTATTACTATGAGTCAATGTATACAAATATAGCACATAATGATATAAAAATTCATACACAAAATGAATAGTTACATGTAAAAACAAATGGGTGAAAATTGAAGTAGGAAACAAAATTGATGGGAGTCTATCAATGCCCTTGCTTGATTCCTTCATGTGCAACTCGTACTTTAGGGGAAGGTGATGCCAATCAAAGCAGCCCAGAGCAGAGTGCTCTACTTGCACGATATGAGTTTCAATACCTAAGCTAAATTTAAATGAAAAGTACTCATAGGTGTTGAAAAAGACAGTGCTGCTCACTGCTGGTCTCTGAGGCACAAGATAAAGGGAGGTCACCCTGTTCAGCTAACACCAAATAATGCACTCCCATGTACTCTGAAAAGAACTAAGCATCCCTCTCCTCCCATTCAAAAAGTTGAAAGAATGAACCAGTGCTGCACTCACTGGTGTAAGAGGCTTGAGACAAAGGGAAGTCAGCCTTTGCAGTCAACTCTTCAGTCTTGCCAACCACTTCTGCAAGAGACTGGAAAAGCTGGGTGCTGTCTTTCTCTGAATCATCCTCTATGACAATACACTCCACAGACTCCTCAGCAGGTCTTGATGCTGAAACCTCCATCACATCAACGCCTTCCATGTTTTCACTGCCATTGGTCCTCTTCCCATCCCTGACAATTTCTTTCTCCACTCTGGGAATGTGAGACTGCCATGGAGAGAAATCCCTGGTAGTCCTGAGTGTCTGATACACATGGCTGACCACTGCAGTATTCCTCAGTGAGAAAGTGTACCCATGGTCAACATGATGGGCTGGCTTTCCCGAGCAAATGTCAGCAGCAGTGCCAGTTCCTTCATGTTCCACACTGCCAGCTGTCAAAGAATGCAAGGCAGATGACCAGGTACCAGGCTCCAAGAAGGGCTGAATCTCCATCACCAGGTTCTGTAGATTGGTGGTGGAAACATTGTGTCGGTGGAGGTGGAGGAATGCCATGAGAGAGACCTGCACTCCTCGTGGCAATGACAGCAGCACAGGTTGGCTGAAGAAGGTGATATTGCATTGGTAAATTTATTATTCAGAACTGATGAATATTAACTCAACTCCATCTATCTACATTAACTCAAATGACTTTATCTAATTGGTCCTAAACAAGAATAAAACAACTCTCCTTAAAAATTTGTTAAAATCCATCTTTACTGGACTGAACAGTAAAGGAGATTTGATGGGGTCTTTCTCAGCTTTTCAATAATATTTTCTGAAAATTCCATTCTGCATAATTACTAATACAGTTAATCACTTAATGTAGCCTAATGATGAACTGAGCAGCTAAATTGCTAAGTACCAAATATTAGGAAATTAACATTTTTCCTCCAAGGAGTGGTGCTTTAAAATATATACAAAGCTTCACTCCACATTCCTTGTCCAACCCAGTCACCTCCCCGCTACCACGAGTTACAACTTACACTGAACGCCCTTGTGCCGGTTGTGGCTTTGTGCTACCACTGCAAACGAGGAAGGAATTTAAAGAGCATGTAAACCATGCAGTGCTGACAGACATCACTAAGACGACAAAAAAACAACAAGCTGAAGGCCACCTACAACTGAAGAGAGCCGCTGGTCACCGTGGGTTCCAGGGCCACTAGGCTGGTCACCAGCGAGTCCCAAGAGCGGCTGTGCAGTGGTTTGGTCTGCAGCCAGAGTTCAGCCTGGCAGACCGACTGGTCCTGGCAAAGCGCGTCCAGCAGCCCTCGCCAGCCCTCGGGAAGTCGGTTCCTAAGCCGACATAACGTATCCTCGGCATCATCGTTCATGTCCTGGCAGTGCGAGGGCCCGAAGCACAGGAATACTGGCCGTATAACTATAGGGGTTCCGCATGCAGAAAACTACTCTCGAGCACTCCGATTTCCCGCGACATGTAAAGGGAGATAACTACGGTTGACTACATCACGGTTGGAGAGAGTTGTCTTCAATCGTATTAATTTTTGTAACTCCTTGTTCATGGCGTTCAGTAGTTTCCTTTTTCGATTAAATCTATGAACAGACAGTCGATCTGAATCTACAGTTTCGACGCCAGGCTTTGAAATTGAATAAATCACAGGTTATTCGATTATGTTACAAAGTCTATCAGTGATTTTAATGAATCCCTCAAATCAAACCTATTGTGAGACTAGCAGTATCCAGCAGGGAATTACTGGTAAACTCAAACTGACATAATAGGAAACAGGACTTTGTGAAATACTTCATGCCTTGCAAAGGAAGAGGGTAGGGATGAGGGGAGTGGCAGAGGATTGGGGGAGGGTGGGGGGTTAGTTGGTTAAAAAAATTATTTATAAGGTTTAATTTTTTAAAAAGACAACTCACACAGACAAATCAAGAGGAATAGAAAAGGGTGAAAAATGAAGCTAGTGAGGACAACACAAAGTATTTGAATGCCTAATGTTATTAGCAAACAAAAGCATACACAGAGATAGGGGGGTTGGTGAGGTGGGGGTGGGTGGGTGGTGAGAGAGAGAGAGGAAGGAGAGAGAGAGAGAGAGAGAGAGAGAGAGAGAGAGAGAGAGAGAGAGAGAGAGAGAGAGAGAGAGAGAGAGAGAGAGATAGAGAGAGAGTTTGTGTCTTTTTTCAAAAGCAACATTAAGTGGCACACTGAAAATAGGATGGATGGATGGATGAATGGTGTATTACAGCCTATCAGCCTGTGTAGACTATATAAAGGCCACTGAGCATGAAATTCACCAGAATAGTTTAGAGTACATGTAAATCAAGTCACGATTTCCCTAGTTTTTCGCCTCTTAACGAATCATGTAGGGAGACTTAGCAGGTCTATTTTGCCACCACCCCCACCCCCGGGGAGCTTGATGATTGGAACACTGCAGGATGGAGCCATTTGTTCTTTATATCCATTCATGTCTTCCGTCTGGTGCATGCTGAACTGTAGCTGCATTGTCATACATTGCCATAAATGTTACAACTGTATAATGAAATGCATTTGTTGTTGACTGATTCCTATTTTCTTTCAAACATCTATTTTTCTATTCTTTAGTTATATTCTTTAAAACTACCTCCTACACTTGTGCTCTGAGAAGTTCCACACTTTACTTTTGGTGCTGCATATGGCAAGTGTATGGTGTGAGGCTGTTTACTTCTAGAAACCAAGTTCTAAGACCCAAGCTTAGGAAGCAGCCATGCAAGACACATAACTTTGGAAAAACAGGTAAAGACATAAATGACATGTTTATTCAACAGGGATCAACCAAATTAATATGGCAGAAACTAATACCTATTAGTTGGGACTCAATGGCACAGAACTTTAGTTCAGCTCTGGTGTTGTCCAGACATATCAAACAGAAAAAAGTGGCTAAACAATCTATTTGCCTGAAGGTACTTAGTGATTAGCATTGAAATGGGTAGGGATTTTGGCATGTTCTTGCCCTTTCACATTTACATGCACATGTTTTATGCCAATCCTAGGCTTGTTTGGAATATCAGAACAAGAAATTAGACAGATTTACTCCAGGGGTACTGTGACAGTGTTCTTAATAACAATCAGTTTATCATATTATTTTTGTTCTCAATAGGTGTATACGTCTTCTAATGACAGAGAATGATAAAAATAACATGTACACATTTGTTTGCAAAAGGGCCTGTTGGAAAAAACTGTTTGTAATAAGTGTGTTCCATTGCACAGGCCCAATCTAGATCTCAATCATCACTTGTTCATTTAATTATAAAATCTTTCTTGCTGCAGTCTTGAATAGTGCTATGTACAATAACAATCTCTCATTCCATTCATTTTTCAAAATGTGCTCAATACTCATGGGTAAATGAGAACAGCACTCAAAATGCATAATGATCACAACATTTATTTACGAATGAGTAAAACTGAACATGAATTCACATGGGTACATCC
>JAWQFJ010034481.1:2500-27500 GCA_034096865.1 Theodoxus fluviatilis | reverse complement strand
TGTATGTTTTTTGACGCCTTGTCATCATACACCATCATGCCAAATTGGGTGTTGATAGACTTAATAGTCTCCGAGAAAAATCCAACGTTAAAGGTTTTAACAGACGCCCGGACGGACGAAACGGGTGAGTACATAGACTCACTTTTGCTTCACATGTGAGTCAAAAAGTTCAATAGTATGGATTTTGGAAATAGTGATAATAATGTCGCCTTTTTAAATGTTTTGTATATTAAGATCATCTTACTTTGAAAGTTTGAATATGTTCAGTACATCAGAATATTCCATCACCCTGCAATTACTGCTTGTATCTAACATGTAAGCATCACAAATGATATATAAAATTACAAAATTCAGACAGGCATAACACTGAAAGACCCCCAAGGCAGTGTCAGTCATCATATGTACAATATTCAGCTTCCATGCAAGACCCAACACAATGTGCTTAGTTGTATACCTGTCAGTGACTTTGCCACCTTTGAAGCAGATGAGTGAAGGCAGGACTTGGATTTTCAGACGGAGCACCAAGAACTTAGCAGTCTCAACACTGATCTTGGCAAACTTGGTCTCAAAGTGCTTTTTGGACAGTTTCTGAAACAACAATGCAAATAATTATTCTACATGTATATTTCAAAATATGTTTTCAGAGTTCATTTGGTAAGAAAGAAATTCATGAGGAGCAAACTGTGATAGGATTTGCTTGATGGTGGCATTCATGTTTCAAGTCCTGGTTTGCAGAGTATTAACCTTTGTAGACTGTTATTGCCATAGCAAGTGTTACATGGCAGGAGACCCACCAACTATGCTGGAGATGTAAACACACTTTAGATTAGCTGCGCCTAGTAATTCGCTCCTACAGTAGCAAGACCAATTGCAGTTTTCACTAGGAGAAACTGCCATTGTATTCCCTACTTCCAGATTTTACAAACATTCCCCGTAGTGTTGGCAATTCTACTGTACAGGTATATCAAGACTAAAGATTTGTTGTTGCTGTCTCAACTAGCACTAAGGACAATAAAGAACAAAGATGTGAACCAATGTGATTTTTATTCTTGCAATGAATCCATTTTTGTGAACTGATAACAGATAGATTGAAAGAAACAGAAAGATAATTTGAGCAATCTCATTAGAAAATTCAGTCAAATAGCAAGAAAGAAATAATGAAGAAAAAAACCACACCTGATTATCCACTGATTGCAATGATCATGACAATTAAGAAACAGTCCATCAACAACAGTTGTCAGTGAGACGCCGTGCAAATATGGAAACTGACTAACAGAGGGAAGAATTTCATAACATTTAAAAAAGCATAAAGAGTCTTTGCATTCCATAAAGCAAGAGTCATTTGTATGACAAATGAAAAGTATAACAAAATAGTACAAGCTTGCAAGTTGTCTACAGGAGAAAAATACAAAGATGATACTTTCTTCAAATACTGGGTGCAGAGGTGCTTCAAATGGAAACAAAATGACATGCAACAATTCCTGTATTGCAAAAAGATGAATCATCCTGTTGTCATCAAAAATGACTCCCATCATTCTCTCACCCTCTCTTTCTGCCTGCCTGCCTGCCTGCCTGCCTGCCTTTTCCCTTCCATCCCACCCCCTAACCCCACCTTCCGCCCCTCTCTCATAGTTCTGTCTTCCTTTCCACAAAATTCAATCAAGCTTGTAAGTTCTCTACAGGAAAAAAAAAAGCAAAGATGGTGCTTTTTTCTAATACTGGGTGCAGAGGTGCATCGAGTTAGAATGAGCTGGCATTCAATGAGTACTGTACTGCAAGAAGATGACCCATCCTGTTGTTGCCATTACCAATTGATTAAATTGATTCCTGCTGTTTGTATTTTCTTCTTTCCTTTTCTTTCTTCCCTCCTTAACCTCTCTGTCTGTCTGTCTGTCTGTCTGTCTCTTAGATTGCTATGGAGCAGACAGGAGAACAGAAAGTGGATATTTTCTAAGATATGTATATGACCCATTCTCAAAAGGTGCCAAGTCAGAGAGGACTGCTTGAATTTTAGTCAGAAGAAATGTATATTTCTATTGTTCAAACAAAATCATGATCATTGCCAAGAAGAAAATGTTGTGGGAGATACATGTACATTTGACTCCATAACTTGAGCAATGTGATTGAGTTAATTAATGTTGAACTTCTTGTACGTTTCTGTTTTTGTATGTATGTATTATGTTTTTGCCACCCGACAAAACGAATTTCCTTGTACAATGAGGACAATAAAGTGTCTTGTATCTTGTATTAGGCAACTTGATGCAGGTGTGTCACTTAACATTTTGATTCACTGTCCTCCATCAAATCTGACTTTTTTCCTATGGGTTGTTTGGTGATTACTATAACTAAAGTCTTCCAAAACTTTACTGTGTTTTTCTTGTTGAATTGGTATGTAACAAAACAAAGAAGCAATTTGTCTGCAAAGAAAGTAAGCAAAATCTTATTTAGGGGGTACTAAACTCTGGGTCATAACTCAGATTTATTTTAATTTTGGGTTCGTTTGGGTGGCTTTGTTATTTCAGTTATGTTTCCATTTTGTCCAAAGTAAGAATTGTCCTATCACATCTCCTACTCGATTCATGAGAGGAATTAAACTAGGGTCATAATTGCTTTCTTTTGTGTGTTTATTCTAATTGTAGGGATTTAAATGTGCACATTTGAGTTACAAAGTTTGATGGGCCATGAAACTCCATATATCCACCTGATTATTGGTAATGTTTCACTGAGCAAAGCACTCTGCGGTTTAATTGTTTGTGGTTGGGTTTTCACTGGTTATCTTGGGACTGTTGCTTTTTTGTGCAAGTTGCACGGAAGTTGTCACCTTGGTGGTGTGTGTTCCCTGTTGCATGTGAATTATGTTTATTTCCCACTATTAAACATAGAGACTTTTATATAACGGGAGGCTCATTTCTCTTTAGAAAATAGATTGGAGAAGTAATTTAGACTAAAAGCTGTAACTCTCTGTTAGTCAGTTGCATGTTTTTTAATCTTTGGTTCAAATATTTTTGTGGTGATTTGAAACTTATCAAGATGCTTAAACATTTTTTTCATAATTATTATTTTTTCTTTCTTTATTCATTATTGTTGAGTTGTACACTTTACAGGACTAAGAGTTAGCTTGAAGCTTCCACTTCAAGCCAAAGCCTCGAGTTTGCACCAATGCAGACAGATGTAACTGTAAATGTCATGACAGCTGAAAAAAAACCTGAGCACTTCCTTGAACTATGTCAACATAGGAAAGAGCTCTTCACATTCTTCATGCTATCATGTGAACTCGTATTCCCTTGCACTCTCACATTTTCTTTTAATCTAACTTCTTATATGCACCTGACTACTTTTTGTCACAGATATCATCATTATTGCTGTCACTGTAAGACCTGCAAAAGGGAATACACTTAAAAGCTACTACACACAACTGCACATTACTAGACAGGTATGTGTCAAGGCCACTTGCCCTCAGCCTTTGAGATGATGATTACTAATGAAGTTTTCCATGTCACTGTAATGGATGTCACAAAGTACATGACCCAACATATTTTGGGAGATAAAAGTTGTTCATATGTATTGGTTTTTGCTTTCTCTGTATCGTTGTCTCATCTAAAACTGAACTGCTTTACTCAACTGCTATTATTGATATGTTCAATGAGCAGTCCTTTGTGACATGTGACACCATATTTCTTAGTGCCACACAAGTTTGTCACTAACAACATGAACGTAATTTATTCCCTAGGTTCCTTTCAGAGAGAAGTGTTCTATTCTATGGATAAACAAATGCTGTATGTGCAACTGAGAAGTTGGAGACAATAATGATTGTCAAGCAGTTATCTCCTTGTTTTGTATGCAAACATCAAATAATATGAGAAAGTTATGTAAAACATTATCATGTACTATAGCTTTCTCATTATCAACAGAGACTATCAATGTCATCTCATTTTCATTACCTCCATCAAGAAGGTTATTTTTGGTTAGTTATTAAGCAAAATAACTCAAAAAGTTCATAATGAATTATGACGAAATTTGGTGCAACATCAGGATTTCACCCAAGGAACAATCCGTAACAATTTTGAAGTTATCTGTTTTCTAGTTTTGAATTTACAACCATAAAGACAGATTACATTGCAAATCCCGAAGCTGATGATGTCAAACTATTGATGACAATGATATAATTGTTCCATACTCAGAGACCTTTAGCAGAGGATAAAGTGACACAGGTCATGGAGGAGAAATGGTGGCATACTTGGTGGCGGTTTGTGCTTTCAAAGTTCTCTCTAGTTTTGTTAAGATCACTGAAAGGAAGTGAACAAAACTGCAGAAATATGTTCTTTGCCCTTTTCATGCACAAATGATGGAGGCTTTAGGGGCCACCCGTCACAAATAACACACCACTGCTTGGTCAATACTGGTCAGGATTGACAGAAATTGTCAAAACCTGTAATTTTCATCTTGAAAAACATTTGCTTGATTATTTAAACATTTAACAACTCCTTTCTTCCCCTTTATAGTTTATTTTTCTTGGATTACTTGGGCACCTTTTGTCAAAAAGCCAGTCAGACATAAGCCTAACTTTTATTGCAGACTCCCTTACCTCCAAATGTGTGTCTAGTAAAGAGCATCTGCGAAAGTCCGGGTGAAAGAAATGGACAACACATCTTTCCTCTGCAGTTGTCAGATCAAAGAAGCTCTTCTCATCTTTCAGTTCTCTACAATGAAGCACACAAAAACAAGAAATGTCAATCAAATGATGCTCTGTAGACTGTTTTAAACATGACATCTTTTGAGGAATTGCTGATTAAGAGGGTTTGATATTTAATTACTAAAAATACTGAGAACATTAAATCATTTGGAAGCATGTACAAATTAAAAAAAATAAGGGTTTGGATGAGGGAGCCAATAATAAGTGCAAATATTTACTGACATTCACAAATAAAGACAGATTTGATTAGGTGAGGCCATTAGTAACCCACTGACTCTAGACTGTGAAGATGAGAGCAAGAGCCAGGCAAACTAACAGACAAATGAACACACAGGCAAACGGATAGACAGGCAAATGGACAGACAGGCGAACAAACAGGCAAATGGACAGACAGGCAAAAGGACACACAGGCAAATGGATAGACAAGCAAACAAACAGGCAAAAGGACAGACAAGTAAAAGGACAAATAGGCAAACAGGCAAACAGACTGAGAGGCAAACAAACAGCCAAACGGACAAACAGGCAAATGGACAGACAGGCAAACAAACAGGCAAATGATCAGACAGGCAAAAGAAGGGACAGACAGGCAAAGGGGGGGGGGGGGGGGGGGGGAACAAACAGGCAAAAGGAGGGACAGATGGGCAAAAGGAGGCACAGGCAAATGGATTGACAGGCAAACAAACAGACATATGGACAGACAGCAAACAAACTGGCTAACGGACAGTCAGGCAAGCAAACGGGCAAACGGACAGTCAGGCAAACAAAATGGCAAACGGACAGACTGGCAAGCAAATAGGCGAATAGGCAGATAGGCAAAATGACACCCAGGCAACGGACAGAGAAGCAAACGGACTCAGACAGAAACAGGCTGATAGAGAGAGACTCAAAACAGAGAGAGAGAGAGAGAGAGAGAGAGAGAGAGAGAGAGAGAGAGAGAGAGAGAGAGAGAGAGAGAGAGAGAGAGAGAGAGAGAGAGAGAGATGGCGCCTTAGTTTCTTACGTGTATATGCCATGGTCTTTCTCCTTCATATTCTTGAAATCCTCTGCCTGTCGTCGGAGCGAATCCAGGCGAGCCTCTCGGATGTGAGCCGGAATTTCTTCATTTTCGAGTTCGTCTAGGAGATTCTGAATAAAAACAAACAAATGTGTCAACTCAACAAGCGGTATTCATATGTTTTTCATACTGGTTATCATGGCAACCCCCACTATAATGAGCAGGCTTTCAGCACATACTTAGATACTACTTCAGTGTAAATTGTAATTTTTTAATTCAAAATAGCACCGAAACGCGTACAATAAAAGGTTTGAGCAGCAGTCGAAAGGCGAAAGGGACGCTAGAAAGAGTTCTAACACCGAAACGCGTACAATCAAAGTTTGAGCGGCAGTCGAAACGCGTACAATCGAAAATTTGAGCAGCAGTCGAATGGCGAAAGGAACGCTAGAATTTGTAGAAAGGGTTCTGACAACTGTAATTGCCTGAGGTTGACTCATTCAAGTAAATTACATACTCATGGAGTCTTCCATTCAGAGAACAACAGTTTTAAGGATTAAGTCAACACTAGTCACGTATCACAATCATCTTATGGAACTCACTTCTTCAGCAAGAGCCTGATCACTGAGTATGGCCTCGGCCTTGTCGGCAGTTGTGGCGACCGCCATTTCTAAACAAACGTGGTTTTAAGGGGAAGTAACTGTGATAATGGGATTGTTACATCCGGTGCAGAAGTGCACTGATGATCTCCCCTTTACTCCAAAGCCCTTTCGCTTTAATTAAAAAAATTCAAAACCCTATTCATTTGCGTGGCATTGACAAATGCAGCCATGGAACTCTTCAAGTTCTTCTCTCGTTTTGTTTGCAGTTATAATTATGTATGTGTGGTGGGGTACAGCAAGTGTAAGCCGTTGAAGCCTCTCTCGTTACACAGTGAAAAATAATTTGCTATCCTTCCAGTATACAGTCATCGACTGCATGATTTAGTAGTATTCTTTTCTTACATTATCCGTTGTATGCGTTTGTTTACTACTGCAAAGTTCCTTTGTTATGGTTAGATTTCTTTGTAAAGGGATTTGTGTAGAAATATCAAAGAATGCCTACAATCCCGTCTCAGCGTGTGATGCACCCTTGATTCCTCATGAAATATCTTCGGGGAGAAGTCCCAGGAGAAATGACCGCTGGCTGAATTGAGACAAGTTCGTGGCTGTCCCAAGAGGGTACCGGTTTACACATAAAGAGTTAGTATTTGTATGGCGGGGACGAGTTACGGCCAGGTCACAGATCTGTGAAAAATCTAGAAATCCAAGGGCACTGTCCCATTTGCTCTCCCGCCTTCTAAACAGTCCCAATGCTCCTCCAACCATCCCAACTGCACCCACGAAAAGTCAGGCTGAAACTTTTGGGGGACTTCTTTAAGAACAAAATAGGCAAAACTCGGAAAACCATTTCACCTTCGTTTTCAGGAGTTAAACAAAGAAATTCTTATAACCATCATCCAGAACTGAGGGAATTTGCCTTGTTTCAGCCGGAAGAAATTAGAAAAATAATCATGACGATGAAACCTACAACATGCAAATCAGATTGTATTCCCACTCAACGGTTCATTACTTGTTTTGATGTCCTTTTGCAAATGATAAGTGAAAAGTGGTCAGTTCCCAAGTGCTTTGAAAAAAGAGATAATCAGACCCCACCTGAATAAATCAGGGGCCAACACAGGTGTGCTTGCCAACTATCGACCAGTGTCAAACCCGAGCTTTCTTTCAAAGATCATCGAACGAGCTGTGGCACAGCGATTGTGTCATTACCTTAACCAGCACAGGTTACTTCCAAATTTTCAATCAGCATATAGACAGACCCATGCACAGTACAGAAACTGCAATGCTGAGGGTGTTGAATGATCTCTACTGCGCAGTTGATAATGGCCAGGTGGCACTCGTAGTGCTGTTGGATCTTTCTGTTGCATTTGATACCATAGACCATGACATAATGCTTGCACGTCTGAAAGATTTGGGCTTGTCATCAATTGTTCTTACCTGGTAAAAAACTACTTGTCAGGAAGGACATACGAAGTGCTCGTACAGGATTCTATATCCAACGATTATCATTTATCCTGTGGCGTCCCTCAAGGCTCCATTCTCGGGCCTGTACTTTATTCTCTATATACTACGCCCCTGAGCAGACTAATTGAGAGTCATCTCATCCCTTACCATCTCTATGCTGATGACACCATGCTCTACTTGACGGCGTCGCCCGAGAATTTCCACCAAGCGAAATCAAAATTAGAAGAATGTTCACATGACATCAAACGTTGGATGAGTGACAACTATCTTAAATTAAACGAAGAGAAAACTGAAGTTATTCTTATTGGTGCAGACACAAACACGAAACAATTATCGGACAAGGACATCACCATTGCTGGAACCAAGGTACAATTTTCAGACAGTGTAAGACACCTGGGTTTACACATTGGCAGGCAACTATCTCTTGATAAACACGTGGGCCATGTGATATCAGCAGCCTATTTACAGCTGCGTAGAATAACTAGCATAAGAAATTTTCTTACAAAGTCATCCACTTCGACACTTGTTGTAACTCTTGTTTCATCTCTTCTAGACTACTGCAACAGTGTGTTGGCAGGAGCTACTCAAAAACAACTGAACCGACTCCAGCGCCTTCAAAATATTGGCGCCAGGATTGTTGAACGCCCACCCAGGAGGGCCCCACGCCAATCTTGAAAAGCCTTCATTGGCTCCCGGTGCATAGTCGAATCAGATATAAGGTTCTCTGCATCGTCTTCAAATGTGTCACAGACAATGCTCCTGTCTATCTGCAAGAACTGCTAAAAGACTACAAGCCAGTGCGAAATTTAAGATCTTCAAGTAAAAAACTCATAGATGTTCCGAACAAAAAAACAAAAGCTTATGGTAACAGGTCATTTTCTTTCACAGGCCCAAAGTATTGGAACAACATTCCAGAACGACCCAGAAAGTCATGGAGTCTAGAAGATTTTAAAAAAAGGACTAAAAACACATCTTTTTAGCCAAGAATCTTTGTTTTGGTGATTATGTTTTGCATTGAGCATGCCTTCGAGGTGTGAAATCTGCGCATAAAAAGAATACACATGCATACAAGAATACACATACATACAGATCAGAGGGAGAATACTCATGGTTCAAGGATCTTGTTTCTTTATTAGCCATTGGTCCAGAGCATCTGGAGTTCTAATTGGCACCTGTTTGTGTCGGGGCGTGGAAGTTAGAGGAACCTCTGATTGGTCTGAGGTTCTGGGAGTGTCTCAGCCATTGAGAACCAGAGAAAATAGAAGAGGGAAATATGCTGAGTAGAGAGAGTTGGAGTCAGAGAAGAAGTTCGGAGAAGTCGGGGGTCCGGAGGCGGACAGGGACGTGTGAGGGGTAGTTATTGTCCGCGGAACCCCGCGGAACCCCGCGGAACCCCGCTTGCAAGTTCTGTGTGAGAGGAGGGTACACTCTCTTCATTACAAATTCCCTGATTTGTTCCGACATCTCACAAGCCAGGAACCGTAAACTGTCTGCAAAATCAATGGGATCTGATGCAGTATGTAACAGACGAAACACCCTCTTTTTGATTTCGTTGCGTTGAGCTCGTGGTAATCCTGCTTTGTCTGATAAGAAGGACAACCGCTCGAGCACAGCGGTGCTGCGAGAGACCAATTCTAGGCTTTAGTGTGTTTGTTTCCAAACTTTAACAATCACACTCGACATTAATCTGTTGCCAAAACATAGGAGATTATATGTACGGAATGCTGGGAGTGCGATCTTTACAACTATACAAGTATAAACTCTGAGAGACTTCGCTGCTACGAGAAATTAGCAATTTTAGACTTTAAATGTCAGGTGCTTGACGGGGTTTGAACTAACTAAAGTATAAAATACAAGAAGACGGAAATTATTTACGAAAGGTTGTATACATGATCGTAAAGGGTAAATCACGGCCTTTCTAACGAGCTATAACACGACCCGTTTCCATACGGATTTACCGAGCAAGAAGTTAAACGAATTTAACTGACAAATACCACGGCAAAACCTGCGTTTCCTGTAGAAATCGGCCCGAAAAAGAGGCATCAAAACACACATCTATCCACTCTAATTCAACCAAAGTACAATACTAAAGTAAAATAGAAGTATAAAGGAGCTTGAAAAAGTAGTAAAAGAAGGGGGAAAGGGGAGACCGAATGCAGTTTCGCGGGGTTCCGCGGAGTTCCGCGGGGTAGGCGGACACGGCTCGAGTCATGTACGCTTGTACACTGCCCATGTAAGATGCAAGAATAAAGGAGTCAGGAAAAATCAGCCGGCCTGCCCTTGTCCTCTCCACATCCTACCAACGCTACAACACCTGTATATTGCCCCCCGCTCGGAACCAATGATCACGCTCTACCACATCACATTCTTAACTCATATGACAGGTGGCAAAAGGGGGAAGAAAGACTTACAGTTACACACGCGTTAATTTCCCACCGCACGCAGTCCCCTTCGCCATCCAGGGCCGGATCTAGGGGGGGTGCTGGGGGTGCTCGAGCACCCCCCCCCAAAAAAAAACAAAAAAAAAAAACCTCCGTGGCAGCCGGGAGTTGGGGGAAGGAGGGAGGGGGGGGGGGGGGTGGTTGCTCAAATATGTTGATCTACTTCCCACCTCATCGGATATCGGCACACTTTGCTTGGTAGCAGAGACAGTATAGTTAGTAAAAAGCTTGGGAAGGAGGGGGGGGGGGGGGGCTAAAAGATGCTGGGCCCAGATGCTGTACTACTCTCCACTTGGTATAAGCACACTCTACTTGGCAGCCAAGGTAGCTGGGGAGGGAGGGGGGGGGGGGGGGTGCTGCTATAATTAAGATGCCTTCCTTTTGCTACTCGCACAGACAAATCAAACCCGGGCAGAGACAGGAAGAATCTGTGACCAAACAAAAACTCTTGGAAATGACCGCACTGCCAGATTGCACAGATTTGCACCATTTTTCTCAAAATTTTCCGGGGGGCATGCCCCCGGACCCCCCTAGAGGGGCGTGCCTGCTTCGCAGGCACGCACTCGTGGCTTCGCCACTTCGATGAGAAGACCCTAAAACAATTTTAAGCACCCCCCCTCAAAAAACTTTGATCCGGCCCTGCCATCCTTTTGTGCAACTGTCGTCAATAGTAACTATATAAATTATAATGCAGGGCTTTCTCCAGGGCCTTCGGTAGGCCTACAGGAGAACGCTCATCATTTAACCTTTTTTTCCCTCCATATGTACCAAGTACACATATCGAGGAATCATATAAATTGCGTAACTGAAAACAAAAGCGCCAAGCGAAAATTAATGTATCTACGTCAGTAGCAACAGAAAAGTAATTCTAACATATCTGTAACCAAATATCAGAGCAGTCTGATATACACAGATGTGGTTCTCTACGTTTTGAGAATAGGTACATTTTTCACCCTCAAACTTAAATAGGTAGGCCTAAATGGTGATCAAGATACTGTTCTTTCGCCCTCTCTCTCTTTCTCTCTCTCTCTCTCTCTCTCTCTCTCTCTCTCTCTCTCTCTCTCTCTCTCTCTCTCTCTCTCTCTCTCTCTCTCTCTCTCTCCCTCCCCTGGCATCGCCAAAAAAGCCTCTGCATGGCAAAACCCGATCTGCAGTTCATCCAAGATCAGCTGTTTCCGAGCGTGATGCAGTTGGACGCCACCGACACGTGCCACTATATATTGCGGAGATACTTTCACATAGGGCATTCGAGTTTTCAATTAGGGGAAAGCGGGGCATTAGGCACTCCCTTTTTAAATGTCGGCAATTATTCTGATATGTAAAAGATTACATCAAATTAAACAAAGTAAACAAACGAGGACACTAATATCCAATAAAACATACTGACTTTCTTTGGTAAACTCTAAACTAAATATTTTAAAACAAATTTTATTTCTCACAGTGAACTTCATGCTCTCGGGGCATTAAGCCCCAGGGAGTCGGGGCATTAGGCCCCAACACTAAATACGTATTTTGGTAAGTTTTAATACATCTAAAATTTATGAAATAACTAACAAATGCATAGAATCACACAGGAGGAAATAAAACAATTTTAATTTTACTGTAAAGTTTTCTGCCAATGCACAGAAGCAAGGTCCAAATTAGCATGATGCAGCCCCGATGCCCTATTGGTAGCCTCTGACAGCTCAAAGCAACCCAGCAAGCTGCATGTGATACCATTCATCAAACAAAGTGTATTGTTTCCATTTATTTCTTCTGATTTGTGCATATACTTATGGCAGACACGGCTGTTTTCTTGACATTATGCTACAGAATCAGGTACAGAAAATTGAAGGGAAACAAGCACTACCTAGTCTTTTACTGACATTTTTAGGATAAGTGTATGGAGCAGAAAAAAGACACACATGCTAATTTAGAGTACAGGTGTGTGTGTGTATTTGATCAGTTCTATTTTGTCTTGTTGATTAAACATTTTTATTTTAGAAACAAAACACTAAAATGTGGAGTATTAAGCCCCACTGCATTTTGATTGACTTCATTGACGTTGCCTTTCTCGCTCAAGATTAATAAAGGGTCAAGAAGTTTTAACTGTCAGTGCTGAAATATTATCAGACTTATCATGATGAAAAAACTTCAGTGAAATTTTAAATGGAGGATTAAAAATCGTCACCGAAAAAGCCACAGTTCCTCTTCAATTATCTGCAAAACATTATCTCCAAAGCAATACATTATACGCGAAGTATAACAAGAAACATAATGAAAATAATGCATGTGCACTTGCCTTGGTGATTTAGGAAACCACTGTTACAATTCTTGTGTTCCTTTGTGGATCACGAAGTGCACATCAAAATGAGATGTGAGTGAGGTCTAAGAGTAAGAGGCAAAGTTTTTTCTTCTTCGGACTTTTAACATAGCAAAAGAGTGGTGTTAAAAAACAACTCGCACGTACTGTAACTGACCTATATCCGACTGGGTCAAAACCATACATCGTTCTCGAGAGAAAATAACTTTGATTGTATGAAAATCATTTTGGAAATAAAATAACTAAAACGGAAACAATGTTTTTTTTTCTCATCGAAGTGCCCACTAATGCCCCCTGGGGCTCAATGCTCCGCCTTCATCTACATCGTACCAACGACCCTATGATCGTACGTCATCAAACTGCTTTGCCACTGAAGAGCGCGAACGAACCATTATAATTATTCTCTCGAAGTCTTCACCGTTCTATAAATTATAGAAAATGTTGATTGTTTTCTGCTATTCATTTGGACAAAAGATTGTCGTAATGAGTTAAACGAACGAAATTAAATGTCAACATTGGAGAATAATGATAATTTTGTGCTTTACGTAGAACTACTTTTCAAGGTGCAGTTCGCGAAATCCCGATGCCACGCCTTTACGTAAGCTGTGATTGGCTGAGAGGGAGAAAACGTGCAAAGTCGTGAACTTACTAATTTGCATAAGAAATTGTCGTCTGCCAGTGGGCACTCTCCTGAAAACTTGGTGGAAAGCGCTTCGATCATCAGTTCATTTCTCTGTAGAAACCTATATTCTGCCCGTAAGATAAAGAAAATATGCCTAAACAAGGCAAAAAAACAGGCAAAATGGCAGAATCAGCTGATAAATTGAATGGATCGACCTGCGAGTCTCCCGATCTGTCGGATGACAGTCTGAACCTCAGTCAAGTTGAAAATGGAACGGGTAAGAAAATTGAATGTATGCACATTCTGCTCTTTAACTCCCCTACCTATGCCCCCCCCCCCCCCCCCCCCCCCCCCCCCCCCCACCCACACACACACACACACACACACACACACACGATTTGAAATGAAATGTAGCCTACAGCTCAGTATTTTTAGAGCATAATTAACTCTGTGTGTGTGTGTGTGTGTGTGTGTGTGTGTGTGTGTGTGTGTGTGTGTGTGTGTGTGTGTGTGTGACTGTGTGTGTGTGACTCTGCGTGTGTGACTCTGCGTGTGTGTGTGTGTGTGAGAGAGAGAGAGAGAGAGAGAGAGAGAGAGAGAGAGAGACATACAGACAGACAAACAGGCAGACAGACAGACAGACAGACAGACAGACAGACAGACAGACAGACAGACAGACAGACAGACAGACAGACAGACAGACAGACAGACAGACAGACAGACAGACAGACAGAGACAGACAAAGATGTTAAGAGTGGGAAATACACACATGGACAGGGAGAAACAAAATTTATGAGTACCGATTGCAGATAGTAATAATTGTGAATTTGTGTGACCATTTACAGTAGATTCATTTTGTCCTTTGGTTGTATGGTTTCTACAGGCAATGTCATTCCTTTCAGCCTCCTCTGGCAAAAAGGTGGCAAAAAGGAAGGACGATTCGGATGAACCAATGGAACATTTTGGGTAACAAACAATAAAGTGGATAACTTATTTTGTCTGAAAGATTGTTGCATGCACTATCAATTTAGGTTTCCAGAATAAGAATTCAGATATATTTTTGTGTTTTGAGAGAGAGAAAGAGAGAGAGAGAGAGAGAGAGAGAGAGAGAGAGAGAGAGAGAGAGAGAGAGAGAGAGAGAGAGAGGGGGGGAGAAAGGAAAACAATTAAGGATGAATTTTAAGTACAAGTGGTGCAAATGTTGATAAGAAAAAAATGCCCATCAGCAAGCAATACCAACAGCTGTGCCACCTATATAAATAATATACTGTCATTCTTGGAATGCTCAGATGACAGAGAAATATGAAATAGCATACAGGATCACTGGAAAATACATCACAGCAAATATAATGTTTGGTCATTGATTTTAATTGTATAATGAGTAATGCTGATATATTGAAATGTGTTTGTCTTTTGTTTGCAGAACTGAAATGCAGAGAATGCTGGATTGTTTTGGAGGTAATACTACAACAACAACAAAAGGAATTTATTATAAAGGCCTTCAGCCAATGAGGGAAGTGCAAAAGAAATGAAAATTGCAAAACAATCCAAGGCTGGCATTCACTCGTTCATTATAAAGCATACAAGAAAGAGAAGAATGTCATTTTCTGCGTGGGTTTTGGAGGTAATGCTCTTAGTTTTGTATTGTGTACTTTTGCAAGCTTCTGTGGCAGTTGGCATGGATATCAATTCATATACTTTTGATATCAAAGTCCATTCGATCTTGATTAACTTTCTTATTAAAGTAATGTTTCGGTTACGGATGTTTCCACAAAGCACACTGGAAACTCTGATTTCTATTTCTGTTTTATTGGGCTTTCAGCTGATGTAGCACAAACTGTGACAACAAAGCGAAAGCGCATTGATGCTGTGATTCAGGGTGTTTTTAAGAACACTATTGGGAAGGTTGATGATGCCATCAACAAGATGCAGTCCAAAAGGTAAGAAATTTCATTATTTCCACTCCTAACTAAATCATTTGTCTAGAATAGAATAGGTAAAGAGATATTTAATAATGAAGGATGCAATGCAGAGCATTTCCTTGTGATTTCTTGTTTTCTGTCATGAATCTGGCTCAGTCATAAGCAGAGCATTTGATAAAAGAGTGTGATGTAAGTATGTGTCCAGTGCCTTCTGTTGTGATAGAGCGGTATAAAGAGACAAAACAATGTTATATGAAGTAATGAATTTTATTTCAGACAGAAGGTGCAAGATGAGTTCAAGCGACAAATTGCTGCTATTCTGCAGCAGTATGACAAGGAGGACAAGATTGCTGATGAAGAGGAGGAGAAGCTTGTTGTGGGTTGTTTACGTTATGCTGACATTCGATTGCTTTGCATGATCTTTTGCTATTTACTCCATTGTGTACCACATCACTGCATATCATGTTGCTTTCCATGAAAACAGTAGTGCCATTAAAGAATCTCACAGAGTAGCAATAGTTGTTTAATCAATCAACAGTATTGAGAACAAGATGCCTTTCTTGCCTTTGTTGTTGGATGACTAAGATGTGGTAATTTGTAGCAGCTTGCAGACTCTATTTGTAAAAGGCTCGAGGGATTTATTATTCTGCTCTATGATGTTCTTGCAAAGAAGCACAGGCATGCTTTGTGCATTAAACTGACTCTTGGACAAGAAGATCAAAGGCATTTGTTGTAATTGAATTCAATGCTTTAAATTGACATGGCATATTAACAGGTATCACCAATACTTATCTTTCAGAGTATGCTAAAACTACAACTAAAGCACAGCCAGCAGAACAGAATTGAGCAAAAGCAGAGAGCCACAGTCATGCGCCAGATCTTTGAAACCTACAACAAGGTGAGTTGTTGTATACACATGTTAAGTTTATATGTAACCCTCCCTTCCCATCCCCTACCTTCCTCCTGCCTTCCACCCCACAACCTTTCACTCATAACCTCCAACCCACCCACTCACCCCAACCTTTATATATATATTTTTCAAGCCTTGTTTGAATAAACATATATACAAGCACTTTATAAGTTGTTTCTCATATATTTGAATGTGAGCATGGTGTGGTTGTCCACATTCATTGTTACCTCATGTGTTGTGAATGACTGAAATGAAGGTCTTCTTCCAGAGCCATAAATGTCCATGTTAGAATCATGGAGTGAACTAATCATCTACTTATGTAATCATTTTATTTTGTAATTATATTTTCAGAAAATTGTGCCTCATAGAATACATAGTGATATTTGGAAAACATAAACACATCATATCAGTTTCTTTTTACACAACTGGGAAGTAACCTGTAAGGTTTTAGATAAACTGATATTTGAACAGGGATGCGTACATGTAAAACTGAGGATGGCAGTGGAATTCTATCAGTTAAGCCTGGTGTGACTGCTGATTATATCGGGAAGACTTTTTTCTGTGTTTGAAGCTGTTGGCTGTAATGATGTAGTGTCAAACGGTGGTGTCTGATGCCAGTTTCAAATGCTGCCAGATTTGTTTTCTTCTGGACTAACTGATGGTGTAGTGATGTTGTGATCATGAACATGTTGGTTTACAAAATCACAAGCACAAATTTGTTTAATCAATCTTCCTACCATTATCAAATTTCATATGTTAAAATCCTCAGTTTATGTTTATCCAGTGCATTTACCAAAAAAACAACCTCTAATCAAGCACGAACCATATGGCCATATCCATGAATATTGATTTCGTCTAAACTTAAGAGCAGTGCCACAAAATCTTGTCACTAAATGTACTTGGTGTAACATTGGAACTAATATTTACATATATTCTTCATGTCATCATTTTCACAGGGCCTAGAGGAGTTGAAAGGTGTTGAACAAAATGATAGCTCAGCACTCAGAGAAGAGATCAAGAAGGAGGCTCAGCTCACAAAAAAGAAGATGCTGATGGAGTTGGTAAGTCTTAGATAACATCATGAAGTCCAATTCTCTTCAGCATTAGAATGGATTTTTCCTTTCTAGATATTTTCTAACTCTACTTTATCACTGGATTTTTTCTGTGTGATTGTTGGATTGGCTGGATTAGGCAATGGGTAAGTATCAGATATGAATGCAAAAACGTGTAAAAGTCAGAAATTAGTGTGTTGTAGCAGCAGTAATTTATAATGCATGATTAATGTCAAAGTTCTGCTTGAAGCTCACATTATAATTGTCTTGGGTTTAAAAGAAGAAGAAAAAACAGTTGTCAAGCTAACAAAGGTACAATGTGTGGATCTCTCCATTAATATGTCAGATACCATATGTACTGTATTTGCCTGAAGACTGCCTTCCACACATTCGCACACCCTCTGCCACAGCAAATGATGATAGGGTTGTGTCAACTGGAGTACATGAGCAAGGTGTCAGGAGGTAGACTGTCAATGAATATGACTTTGTTTTATCCCAGTGTAATCACTCCAAATGTATGAACAACGCGCATGATCTTACATCTATGACATGTCCTGTTCACTGAGTAGCACCACTGTCCAATAGGTTTGGAAATATTGGCAATACAAGCAAGTGATTGATGTATTCCTTATGGCTAAGTTGATGTATCACTGTAACAATTCAGATGACAAAAAATATTTGTAAAGGCTGCTACTGAAAGTTTAAAGTATTTTGGGATTTGAGGAGGTGCAATAACTCTATGTAATTTGCAGCTGTGTGAAAATATGACAGAATCAGATCCATGATTGTTGTGCATGAACTATTTATGACATTAGATCATGGGCACTCCCTGTGTCTTGTGTGTGTACAACTAGTCCTGCACATTTACACTTATTCACTATAGAGGACTTTGACTTTTATCCCATCCATGTTAATGCATTCATCATCTTGGATTGCATTTCAAAATGATATGGACGAATACTTACTTCATTAAGGAAAACACTGCTTTCTAAGCATTATAGTCTACATGATAAGGATGTCAGATCAAATAAAAATCAAACCATTTTACACAAAAAGAACGATTACCAAAGCAGTGACAGTGATATAGACAAACATGTTTTTGAGTATATTGGACATATTTGACAGAACTATTCTTTGACGTTAGATGTCAACCTTGACATCATCCATAGCTTATAATTCATATTTTTACTGAATATATGGATTTATACATGTACTCACCCATTCGTGTTCTGTCTCTCCATGCCTGCCTTTTTTGTGTGGAGGCTAGATTTTAATGCCTGACACCTTTCAAAGTAGCTGAGCAGATTGGTCATTTGAATCTTTATTGGCCAGTGGAACTAATCATTGTCTATTTGAGTAAGAAAAAATTGTCATAGAGCAATTTTCATGCACAAATCAGTAATGTCTACACTGTTAAGAAGTATGACACTCAAAGGCACACTCGATCAAGCATATGAATACATTGTTTCCGTGATGTGTGCTTCTCGCTTCAGCAACATCATGAGATGGCCAGTGTCCGAAGTTCCCTTCAAACTGTGCTCTTCCAGTCCATGAAGTGACAGATCAAGTGTTATAACAAAAACCTGAATATAGCCATCATGTTGTATCTTGGTGTGTTCTACATCAGTTCAGTTCTGTAATAACTACAGATGAAAATAAAATATATCTTTGAAACTTTTCTTTGTTGTTGGTCATTTTTCCATTACATGTATTACATTCATTGTAGACATTCCTTTGTTTCAATGGTGCTTCAGACCAAAGTAAGTCTCTCAAGAAAAACAAAAACAACCAAGGCTACAAGACAAAATAATTAGTCTAGGATGAGATTTTATACATGGTATTCTTTATTTAATGAGCACCAAATTCAGCTGTTATGTAATAGTGTCCACAAGAGTTTCTTGTTATTGTGCCCAAGCTCTATACAGATCCTCTGAAAATGAGCTGATGAGTGAATTACAAGTGTCCATGGAAACTCCTCTACTGGGGGTCCAGGGAGACAGCACAACAAACGACAGTGTGGGTGAGGTTTGCATGACAGCTTCATTCCCAGGCTCGAGACATGATGAGGCAGTGGGGTACATGTCGGCGTTCAAGACAGGTCTTCATCTGAGAAGCTGGAGATCATGAAGTTCAGGGTTCGACACTCGTTTTCGGCCATCCAGTCGGGGCAGAGCGAGGGACGGGGTGGGCTGGAGACGCGCTTGCCGATGCCGCGGACGGACACGTCGTCGATCTGTTTGTGCGCCTCGTCGTGCAGCCGCGCGTACATGCGGAGGTAGACATGGAAGCAGCTCATGTGGTCCCAGCCTGGCGGGCACAGAGATTCGGGAGATCGAGTCACCCGCGACCTCGGCACGCCAAGTTTGCCTGCAAACACGGGAATAAAGCATATGAAAAGGTTCAAGCAAGCCAGCGCGCGTACGTATACACACACGCTCGCGCACGCACACGCACACACACACGAATTTCCTCGTATAAGGAAACCATTGCAAGTAAAGGTATCGCCCAAAGGAAGGCAAAAATCAAGCGATGTACGTACGTAGCACAATGGCTAATTCAACTAAATGTGATATCACGAGCACATAACTGAGCGAGACATGCAGCTTTGAAAAAGAGGGCATGCAATTCTTTCGGTTAACGATAATCTTCGAACGACGGAAGAAGATTTATTAGCACGACTATTACCTTCTCAATGTTTCGTCCTCCCACCCAACCCCATTGAAAATTAGGTAAACTGCTTTAAAGCAATTCCTACCTTGATCATCTCATAGAGGTCTGACGGGTTTCATCTTGGTGTTACACAGAAAGTAAATGTTTGAAGCTTCTCAAAATCGGGCGTGCTGTAGATGAGATCAACCGTAGCTTTTTATGGTCAAAGGGGGATTGAGTGGGATGATGCAAACATCACTGCGTGACTAACTCGACGATTACAAGGTGATAAATAAACATACACGCAAGCGCTTGGCGTAGTGGTATGTTTTGTAGGGTCCGACTCGTATTGCTCACGTTTCGTGAGCGCAGAGAATAGTATGCTACTTCTTTGGAAGCGGGAAGAAAAGCCAATCAAGTTCACTGGTGAATTATTCTTTGCATGCTAAGTGGTATAATAAAAGTCTGGCTTCGATGTTTTTGATGTTCCCATGATATTTCATCCAAAGCCCCATGAGCATGAAACATGTAGCAGCACGAGGTTGGGCAGTCACTTGACACAAGATCAACAAACATGCAAGCATTGCACTTTTTTTTTTTTTTTTTTTTTTTTTTTTTGCAGCCTGTCGATTTGGGTTGTGAAACACTTTGTGGATTCTTTGAGATTGCCCAAGGCTTGTGTCCTAAAACACTAAGAAGATTCGAGATAATGAGATGCTTAAGTGTAAAACTATCTCCTACGTTTTAATCAACACATGAAATACCATTATACGGATTCTGGAACGATTTGGTGAAAGTCGGTTTTGCAGCCCTTTGGTGTAGGCCTACTATCTTATTGATTGTTTTACCCCAGTAGTACATACAGATTGTTGGGGGGAAACACGATACATTATAGTTAATTGTCGGGTGCAAACACACACAAACACGCATTCACGCACGCACGCACACACGCACACACACACACACACACACACACACACACACACACACACACACACACACACACACACACACACACACACACATTCTCTTTTTGTAGTGTTCCGCCAATGGTGTGTCCATCGAGCACGGCCGTTCTAAGTTCTGTCCATCTCTGTATCTTTATCCAATCTGTGTGTTGCGAGAACATATATTGAGGGAGAGAGAGAGAGAGAGAGAGAGAGAGAGAGAGAGAGAGAGAGAGAGAGACAGACAGACAGACAGACAGACAGACAGACAGACAGACAGACAGACAGACAGACAGACAGACAGACAGACAGACAGACAGACAGACAGACAGACAGACAGACAGACAGACAGACAGACAGACAGACAGAGACACAGAGAGAGAGAGAGAGAGAGAGAGAGAGAGAGAGAGAGAGAGAGAGAGAGAGAGAGAGGGGAAGATGGGGAGAGAGAGAGAAAGAGAGAGGCAGAGAATAAGACAGAGAGAGAGAGAGAGTATGCCCCATAAGCTTCTCCCAAGCAAACTATCACAAGAAGCAAAATAGATGTCCTAACAAATATCTTGCATCTTTCTGCAGCGTTAGCAGACAGTGAGGCGTCGTGCAAGTAATTACATCACACATGACCCTTTTTCTTTTACTTTTTTGTGGCTGAGGCAATGCCAGCATTTCTGTAATTTCTTGACTCTTGTGGAGTAACATGAAAGGTTGGCAGGTATACTCTAATTCCCATTCTGAACACAGAGATGTAGTATCTCTGACACAGGTTGGTCACGTGACTTCGGTTCCGCATTCCAATGATTCTACCAATCAAAATTCAACATGATCAGAAGACCATTGAGAGTAAAAAGAGGCGATTCTATTTCACTCCAATTATTTATCCCGATAGATAAACACAAATTTGGTGTTCTAATAAAACTAATTTATGAGATTTTTAGGAAATCATTTGAGAACTACTTTTAGTGCGAACGTGTCTATAAGGTTGCAAACTGCCTTGTGCACGTGCGATTGTGTATAGTAATACCAAAGATTATACAGTTATGAATAGTCTTTGGTAATACACGCGATCTTTGGACCTACTATAAACGCAGCGAAAAGGATTCCTATGGGTCCGGGCTGGTTTCGTGAATCTATGGTTATACTCTCGCAAGTAAATGCTTTCTGGCCGGAACCTGTGGTCTAACTGCCTTCACACTGTTTGACGAGCTCCACACTTCGATCATTCGGTGTCGACTGATGGAGTCAGTAATCGAATGGAAGTTTCTTCTGTAGGAATCCGTCCGATTCCGAAGTTCGATATTATCGGATAGCTCAGAAGCAGTTTTTCTAAGTTTTATCCTTCTAAGCATACATTAAATTAATGATTCCTCATCAGCAAAAGCACTCAGTGGGTTTCTGTGTGTATCGAAGATTATGCAGACGGGATTGGTTGCCTTACTCGCTCAATGAAGTATAAATATTGCTGTTGTATTCAAAGTCCTTATAATTAGTAGAGTTCACAATATTACACTCTTGTGATTCGAATTTTACCGCATACAAGTTTAACATTCATGGGAAATCGATATTTAGAAAATGAATTGACGAAAACATGGCTGCCATTATCGAGTGTATCACAACAAGCGGAGGAATACACTCACGATGTGATATGGCATTCAGCGTGGCCGAGACTCTGTGTTCAGAACGGTGGTATGCATGTTATGGAAGATTTAAGGCTATCACGTGACCAACCTGTTGCTGAGACTATATTCACTAGTCTCAGCCACGCTGAATGTCTAATTCCATGTCAACTACACCGGGAAAGGTGCACACTTCAAACAGGTGCAACTGTCATGGGGGAAGAAACGTTTAAATGCGCTGGTCAGTATTGGCTGCAGATCTAGAGGGCCCATCCTACTCTGAAAAGGTCAATGCCTTGATGACATCAATTATAGCTGTCTCAGAGGAAGTGCAGTGTCTGTTGTCGTGAATTGTCACGCAGTTGCGGCTTCCCCTTACACACCGGCCGTTCCTGCGTGTTAACACCTTTTGCCGTTTGCGTCAACCTTTCCATTTTCCTCTAAAGACTCTGGACCTCTGCATTTGTTAACAGGGTTCTTTTTTAATTATCTGGCGCATTGACACCTGTAACACTTTGTTTGAACTCTCACATCAAATTTTGCATTTGCTGAGTATGACTGCCGACGAAACTCAACTGAAATATATTGTTTGCATTAATTCACGCTTAGGCGCCGCGATGTGAAGACAAAGAACCCACGCAATCGCAGGTTAACACGCACTTGGGATGTTCTTTAAGAAGTTTCCAGATCAGATTCAAACACTCATGACTGCAAGGACTGCCGCACGGACACTCCCGTAGGCGAACTGCTTCAGACTTGCAGGTTCCTAGAGCTCAATAACCGCAGTCTCCATCTCAAAACACGAATGTCCAAAAGGACCCTCCACACGTCTTAATCCACAAAACTTTGGTGGCAAAGCAGTGAAGTCCTCCATGACACAGGGCAGTGCAGACTTCTCATCCTGCTACTGAAGGGAGAGGGTCAACGCTTCCAAGAATTCCTCTGCAGACAGCCTAGAGGTCAGACTGGAAAGATCCGCAATTTTATGTTGTTCACCAGTTCAGAATGGGATGAAACCCGGAATTCATGTACACGTATAGCATCTTGAGGTATGTATCAGGTGTGTTTGGGCGAATAACACACTCTTTTTTTAACGAGGAGATGTTTTTATGAAATGCATATGCATGTATTTAATTCTGCTTCTTTTCCGACAGTTAATGCATATGTTGCACCCGTCTCTTTGAAATGTCCTGTTACCACGGGGTTCTCCTAGCTTGCGCCAAGAAGTCGAAGTTCACAAACTCTGGTGATCGTTTTCGATAAAACTTTATTCACGCACTGGTCGATACACAGCGGTGACAATCAGTAAATAGTATCGTCGTAACAACTTCAATCTACGCGCAATGCTGCAGAAGACTCATTCCTTACAAAGGAGGTCTTGCTTATCTCCTTCTTTAGCTCTCACCTTAACTGTGTTGTGTGTTCTCTCTCCTGTCACTTTGTCGCACTTTTTATACCTTTACACAGGCACTTGAACCTTCCAGAACAGACTTGAACATAACCCCACGCTCCAGCGGCTACGCGACTGACGTCACGTGACACAGCCAAGAAAAATTTAGCCCGACTCCGCCGTGTAGCCAAGCAACCGCATGAGCGGAGATGCTGATGTAAACAGCCCGATTGCACTACGATGTTCCCGTGCGTTTTAGAATCTTCACAACACATAGCTAAAACAATCTTGCAGACCGCGGTGGGTACTGATAGAACAAGCCACTTGAGGCCATGGCGTACACTGCTAACGTCAACCCTCTCTCCCCCTCCCCCCTTCACCCAGCAAGAGATCTACACTCATAGTAGACAAGATTTCCAATATAGATATTCTCACTGTCATGCACTACTGCAAGAATATGTCAGAATTAAGGAATGAGAAGACCTGAGACATGACCAGCGATGGCACGTACAGTCCAGATTTTGTGTTGCACGCGATCACGCCGAGAATTTATCTCACTCAGCCCACAGCATCCTACATACTCATACTGAATACCAGAAAACATCATCAATATCATAGTATACTTGTGCTTCTTACGTGAGTTTACAGTTTTTAAAGTACACGTTAAGATTTTCACGCTGGCTTTGACCGCGCCATTGATATCTCAGGTACCAAACGTTGCTGGAAGTTTTTGGATGAACTGATGATGAAAACACCAACTAGCCGCTCCTATGCAGAAAACCTGGCAATATGGGTGAGAAGGGAGGAAATCGATAATTCTGTTGGATAAAGTTCAAACCGGCACTGCATACTGATCTGTCCTCTATTTGCACGTCCTTGAAGCAAGTAAGGCAGTTGTGCGAGTAATGGAATGGCTTTCTACCAGAACTCTGTTTTAATCCTATTGATGAAACAGGCACTGAACATTATTCAAAGCGTATTGATCTCACAGAGAGCGCATGCAAAGTGAATAATCCTGCCTTGCCCGAATAGGACCATAATGGAGGCCGAACGACGATTGCGCAGAGTATCACTGTAAGCGTTCTCTTCCCATTGAACCATCAGGGGCTCTGTGGCAGAGCATTGACAGTGTATGCACATGTAGACGGTGGTACACTGAAAATCCTTTGACCACCCATGTACTTATAATGCCAGCGACCCGACACAGACATTAAAGCCCGGTTTTTCTCTTTGGTTTCTTAATAGGAAACTTTCGCGGTCTTTGCCCAGTGCTCGAAATCAGAGTCAATTTGGGAAACAACGTCGGGCTTATGTACCTCTCATTCCTGCTGGACGTTTCTATTGTACTTATGAACTGGTCGCAGCACTGAACCTTCCGTTGCCCTGTCAAGCATGTATTCATTCC
>JAWQFJ010034478.1:0-12255 GCA_034096865.1 Theodoxus fluviatilis | reverse complement strand
GAGGAGGAGGAGGAGGAGAGGGGGAGGAGGGAACGGAGAGGGCGAGGAAAAGAAGGAGGGGGAGGAAAAGAAGGAGGGGGGGAGGAGGAGGAGGAGGAGGAGGAGGAGGAGGAGGAGGAGGAGGAGGAGGAGGAGAAGGAGGAGGATGAGGAGGAGGAGGAGAAGGAGGAGGAGGAGGAGGAGGAGGAAGGAGAAGGAGGAGGAGGATGGAGGAGGAGGAGGAGAAGGAGGAGGAGGAGGAGGGGGGGTGGAGGGGAAGGAGGAGGAGGAGGAGGAGGAGGAGGAGGAGGAGGAGAGGAGGAGGAGGAGGAGGAGGAGGGAGGAGGAGGAGAAGGAGGAGGAGAGGAGGAGGAGGGAGGAGGAGGAGGAGGAGGAGGAGAGGAGGAGGAGGAGGAGGAGGACGAGGACGAGGACGAGTACAAGAAGGACGAGGACGAGGAGGCGAGGACGAGGACGAAGAGGACGTGACGAGGAGGACGAGGAGGACGAGGAGGACGAGGAGGATGAGGTGCATGAGCAAGACGAGGAGGATGAGGAGGACGAGAAGGACGAGGAGGAGAGGAGGAGGAGGAGGAGGAGGAGGAGGAGGAGGAGGAGGAGGAGGAGGAGAAGGAGGAGGAGGAGAAGGAAGAGGAGGAGAGAGGAGGGAGGAGGACGGAGGAGGAGGGAGGAAGGAGGAGGAGGAGGAGGAGGAGGAGGAGGAAGGAAGGAGGACGAAGGAGGACGGAGGAGGAGGAGGAGGAGGACGGAGGACACTGGGAGTGTACGCTATTCTGACTTCGGCCATGGACTTGCATAAACATTTCATTAGGGCGTCATGCCTTGTGCCGTCCAAGATGAATAAAACTTGCATAAACATTTCATTAGGGCGCCATGCCTTGTGCCGTCCAAGATGAATAAAACTTGCATAAACATTTTATTAGGGCGCCATGCCTTGTGCCGTCCAAGATGAATAAAACTTGCATAAGGAACAATCAAATCGGAGCAGCGCTCAGCTGATGTCCCGCAGTGTCCATGGCAGGTCGCTGATGAAGCATTTCGTAAAAGGATGCGAGCTGACCCGCGGGCCCTGTCGTTACAAGCATGAGTCTCGCTGATGGCGTCCCCCGAAGACGGGTGCAGTCATGCGTTGTGCCCATCACGCCCCCTTCGCTGTATTGCAGGGCGGGTGGGGATTACCCGTGTAATGAGTCACTGACACGCGGGAAGGTCGTGCTTCAACGACATCTGGTCATCCAGCGTGTGAAAATGGAGCTCAGCACGCCATTGTGTTCGAGATTCACCAGGAACCAGGCCAGCACTCGTGGAGAACCGGCTGGCCACAACGGGGATGTGTTCAAGGAGAAGATGTCGAGCAGAGCTCGTCGGCAAACAAAGTTGCCAAGCACATGTTACAAATGTTAAATGTAAAATACTGCCAGAACCGCTTGATGCCCCCCCGTCATCAGCTAGAACATCTGGCTGCTGGACTGTGGGGGCCTGCTCCAGTTGCTCAGCCAGGGGCACCCCAGAGCAGACAGAGTGACTACCCGTGGGCACCGGGGAAGCACGAGATCATTGAGACGTAAACGTTGTACTTTCAGATGGAAAGAAGCATTACTATTGAAGCTTAATTACCAACAAGATCGAAAGTCGACATCGCCACTTTCGATTTCACTCTGTTCGAATCTGCATTTAATTCCCACGTTAAATGTATAATTTAACCAAACGATGCGACTCAAGATCATCACAGAATCGAACGCTGTTCCGGCCGACTGCAAATACGTCGAAAGGAGAGCATCTGCGCGTGTGGACAGTTGTATTGGCCACGAAAGGTTTCTGCCGCATAAAATGTCAGCCACGCTCAAACAATATGACGGCTTAAGTGTACGTGCCTTGAAAGTACATCAACACAGAATGTAGCATTCAGCCTCATCCCACAGTATGCTTTCCGTACTTCCATTGTTTCCTTCAACACACCCAAACACGCCCAACTAGATCCTAATTTTGATCACTCGATAAAACCACGATGAGTAAACACGACGACTAATTAATGTAAGAGCGAATACTAAAGGTAGCTCGACAATTAAAAGCGCAATATTATAGAGAGGAGTTTTCTATAGACACAGCGGGTAGTACTGACAGGATTACAGAGAAAAGTGCACGGGGAAGAAACCTGACACCGAACTCGGAAAATATTTATCTAGTACTACGCGATGCCAAATACTCGTAATGCACTATATAGTATATGAAATGAAATTCACACAGAGGTAACATTTTGCTATGATTACCGACATCCAACCTCTACAAAAACATACTTTTCCTAGTTTAGCATTTTCTTCGATAGAAACTGGCAGATCCGACGTATCTCAAGTATCAGACAATGCCTGACTAAAAAATCGGCCACAACTCTTGTATTGACGTTGGTGATGTCTAATCTTGATTACTGCAATAGCCTTCTGCTAGGTGAAACCCAAGAATATCTCCGAAGACTTCAACAGGTGCAGAACACCGCAGCACGTATAGTGAAACGTCCACCTAGTCGTTCTCACATAACAGTTAACACCCATCCTTCGAGAGCTACACTGGCTGCCTGTCCACCAACGTATTGTGTTCAAAACACTGTGTCATGTGTTCAAATGCGTCAATGGTTTGGCTCCGCTGTATCTGGTTGAGCTCCTCAAGACTTATAAGCCTGTGAGGGATCTCAGATCTTCGGCGCAGTCATTACTCCATGTGCCACGCTACAACACCAAGAGATCTGGGGAGAGAGCATTCTCTTATGCTGGACCAAAACTCTGGAACGATATCCCAGACAGACTGAGGAAATCTCCTTCAATACAGACTTTCAAGTCACAGCTAAAAACTCTTTTATTCAAAGGGTGAACGTGTTGAGCGCCTTGAGCATGCCTTTGGGTGTGAGATTGGCGCTATATAAGAGCCAAAATACATACATACATACATACAAACCTTTCACGGCCCATAAGGCTCAGTACAGAGGCCTCTTTAAAGTCAGCAGGAACAGTGTTCTATTCTGCTTTCATCTCGAGTCGCATCGTTTATTATTTTAAAAAAGGAATGAAGTGCCGATTCGGACAGAGTAAAATCGAAAGTGGGGGTGTTAAATTTTGATCGTCTGGTAAATAAGCTTCACCTGCAATGCTTCTGTCCATCTTAAAGGACAAACGGTTCTACATACCCTTGGTGCTCATTTCTGTGGTCAAGATGTGAAGCCCTCTTAGTAGCTAGGGCAGCGTCAAATGGAAAACTACTTATTTCCGAGGGCCAGGGAGTGTGAGGTGGAATAGCGTTTTGAGCACACTGGACATATAAATCGCAGTATCGGAGCACCATCTCTATGCCTAAATTTCCCTCACTCCAACATACGACAGAACGCGGTCCGACATATTGCCCTACGGCACGGTACGGTATGATGCGACGCAATATGAGAAGTTGTTCTCTATTAAATGGGATTCCCCTTTGATGCACCGCACAATTCCGCACAAAAATCAATTAAGAATTCAGCATAGTTCAGGAAAGAACGTCGAACAATCAATCAAGCGAACAAACAAACGAACGAATGAGCAAACAATGAACAACGAAAGCAAGCAAACAAACGAACAGAAGAGCAAAGGAGCAAGCGAACTAGCAATTATGACAAAGAAAAGAAACAAACAAACTAACTAACCATAACCACAGGAACGTGATCTGCGGGCTTCACAAAGCCAGCGCACATGAGTGGGATCAGAGCGGCGAAGTTGAAGCTCGTTTGCAAGTCACAAGGCACAACCCGTGACCAGGAGGTTTGTTGGGGCGCCTTTGATGACTTCCAAATGACTCCACGCCATCCCTACACTGCCCTCTGGGTAGCAAAAGTCAGGCCTGTCCATCCCCGGATGTTGTCCTCCCACCGCTTCCTACGTCGGCTTCTCTTTCTGCTCCTTGGCACTGTGCCTTGAGAAATGGTTTTGGAAAGACCTGCTCCTTGGCACTGTGCCTTGAGAAATGGTTTTTGGAAAGACCTGCTCCTTGGCACTGTGCCTTGGGGAATGGTTTTGGAAAGACCTGCTCCTTGCCACTGTGCCTTGAGAAATGGTTTTGGAAAGACCTGCTCCTTGGCACTGTGCCTTGAGAAATGGCTTTGGAAAGACCTGCTCCTTGGCACTGTGCCTTGGGGAATGGTTTTGGAAAGACCTGCTCCTTGCCACTGTGCCTTGAGAAATGGCTTTGGAAAGACCTGCTCCTTGGCACTGTGCCTTGGGGAATGGTTTTGGAAAGACCTGCTCCTTGCCACTGTGCCTTGAGAAATGGTTTTGGAAAGACCTGCTCCTTGGCACTGTGCCTTGAGAAATGGTTTTGGAAAGACCTGCTCCTTGCCACTGTGCCTTGAGAAATGGTTTTGGAAAGACCTGCTCCTTGGCACTGTGCCTTGAGAAATGGCTTTGGAAAGACCTGCTCCTTGGCACTGTGCCTTGAGAAATGGTTTTGGAAAGACCTGCTCCTTGGCACTGTGCCTTGAGAAATGGTTTTGGAAAGACCTGCTCCTTGGCACTGTGCCTTGAGAAATGGCTTTGGAAAGACCTGCTCCTTGGCACTGTGCCTTGAGAAATGGTTTTGGAAAGACCTGCTCCTTGGCACTGTGCCTTGAGGAATGGCTTTGGAAAGACCTGCTCCTTGGCACTGTGCCTTGAGAAATGGTTTTGGAAAGACCTGCTCCTCGGCACTGTGCCTTGAGGAATGGTTTTGGAAAGACCTGAGGTTCTTCTGACATGGCTTTACCCCGCAGTTTTTCTCCCATTCATTAGTGTGAGTAGGTCTTTGTGTGGTCCTAAGGGGTTGCTCTGTGCACGCGCACATTTCCTCATTGCAAACACGTGCCATGTATGGAATGCAGATGTGAACATGTTACTTCTGGAATGTATGTTTCTGCTCATACGTCCGTGGCACGATAAACTTACTTTCCGTATTTCTCGTCCGTGTGTGTGTGTGTGTGTGTGTGTGTGTGTGTGTGTGTGTGTGTGTGTGTGTGTGAGTGTGTGTATGTGTGTGTGTGTGTCAGTATGCGCGCGCGTGTGTATGTGTGTGTGAGTGTGTGTTTCTCACCGCCACTGCGAGAAGTCTTTAGGCGTGTGGTGAAGAAGCTTTTCAATCGCTGCTGCTGCAAAATGTTCAACTACACAACTCTTCATATTGATTCATCACTGCAAGAGGCTGTTCCACATTTAGGCTTGTCCAGAACAGTAGATCATTTTAAAGGTGTGACTTTAGACAGCGACTTATAACCCACGTCTTGGTCTCAAACCGCTTTACACTTTACCCCCTGATCACTGGGCCGCACGATTAATCCTTCACTGGTACCTAACAGCAAACACAGTGGCGGACAGACAAGACGCACACAGTCGGCTACCAGCTCTAATTCCACTCGCCGATCACCAATTCCAACCCGATGCTGGATCAGAGCCGCTAACAAGGGTTAGTTGCACTGCAATATCCCATCGCTGCCCTCATAGATACCCGGTCTTACTCCTGATTGGGGAGAAGTATTGCAAGTTAATCACCTTGCTCATGGATGCAATTCCGGGAACCACCCAGCTTCGAACGCCGCACCTACTGGCCGCAAGCGACCGCAGGTCGAGCACGCTAACCACTCGGCCACATAGTCCCTACAAAACACACCCACTGGAGGATTGACTCTTTTGCAAGAGAAGTCTGGAGTCGCAGTGGTTCTAAAGACTTCTAGTCAGCCAAGCAGAGCGGCGCATGACACCGCACCTCATTCGAGGTCGGCGCTCTGCGGTCCTGAGAGGCACGGCTCCACCACGTGCAGGCAGCGCACCTGAAGCACGGTGACCCAGTAGAGATCGAGATTGACTTTTTGCCGTAAACGGCTTACATCCACCGAGCACGAAGCCCGTCCACAAACTGCCCACAAAGTCAATGATTTGTCGCTGCAACGGCGTGCTGTTCCAGAGAGCATGACTGAAGGATCAGACCCGGAGAGCAGAAATTCGATGTTAATGAAATATGACTCATGGTTTAGGTTAAAGATGAAACAATGAACCACAGAAGCCCTTTGTGGCTGAGAGCTAATTACAGTTTCAAGTGACGTAAGTGCAAGTCACTTTTGTGTTATCAGTGACCTTAACTTCTTGTTGTATATGGTGCGCACCAGACATATCACTGAAGACTGTCTCTGGGGCATCTGTATTGCAGTAAGGACTTAAGGGTCGTGAGTCTGAAGCAAGATCGGTCCTTGATAATCTGCCTTCTTTCTAATTAATGATTTGGTCATCGAATAAAATTTCCAGCATAGAAGCCAGACGTCATACAAAACGACAATAAGTCATTTTTATGCACTTTAATCTTTGCTTCTAAAAAGTGTTGCATATTGAGTAAGCGCCGAAAGAGGGATGCTAGTGGAGCTCTAAGTGATAAATGAAGCAGGTAAAGTCAAAGTGGAAACTTTATATAAACACCACTCACTACGTAGGAATCTCTTTTATTCTGGGTAGAACCCTATCTGCGGATCAACACGCACTTTATTCATCTCCTGCAACTAAATAGCGTGCAGTGTGCACGACTGACGATCGAGATGGACATGAACGTGCTGACGTTGTCAACGAGCACCCGACGACAAGGATGAGCGATCAAGCGAATACTTCGCCATGACCTTCACCTTGGATACAAAGCTTGGGCTCTGGGCTGTAGTCTTCGAAGTTGCGTGGATCTTAAAGTCGCGTTCTTGGGCAAGATGATGATGATGATGATGATGATGATGATGATGATGATGATGATGATGATGATGGTGGTGGTGGTGGTGGTGGTGGTGGTGGTGGTGGTGGTGGTGGTGATGGCGGTGGTGGTAGTGGCGGTGGTGGTGGTGGTGGTGGTAGTGGAGGTGGTGGTGATGGTGGAGATGGTAGTTGTGGCGGGGGTAGTTGTGGTGGTGGTGACGACGACGGCGGCGATGACGGCGACGACGACGACGACGACGACGACGACGACGACGATGATGATGATGATGATGATGATGATGATGATGATGATGATGATGATGATGATGATGATGATGATATGAATATGTGGATGTTGCTTTCCCTTTCTTCAAGGTTTACTTCTGAATATTAAACACACACACACACACACACACACACACACACACACACACACACACACGCTGCTTGAATTGCTTTGCTTCCTACCACACAGATGTAAATGCGTATTGGCGAGGGCAGCCAGGGTTTACTGTTGTGCAATTCACGGCGGTTGTGACCCTGGGCAAGCTTGACTGTGACGTTCTCCAAGGAATGGCAATGGTGCCGGCACCAGACTCTCTGTGTCAGCCCTGTTTCTCCGTTTGAGTGCCAAAAGGTGCCAGTACGGTATCAATGTGAGGCTCTGTGACTTCAGAGAAAGGGGATAAGGTGAAAAGTGATTCGAGACCTGAAAATGGGTGAATAAAAAGTATCAGTATGCTTTCAACAGCATCGACTTTAGGATCAAAAACACCACACAGCGTCAGTTTTTAAAATATATAACTGTCTCCTCAGCTTTGAATGCTAGGAGCCTTGTGCATGCACGGCTATTTCAAACATTTTTTGGAGGTATGAAGAAGGAAGAAAGGAAGGAAGGAAAGATGTGGGTGGATTAACGGATGGATGGATGAAAGGATGGATGATCGATGTATAGATGGACGGATGGAAGGATGAATGAAGGGAGGGAAAGATGAATGGACTGATAGATGGTGGATGGAGAGATAGCTGGATGGATGGAAGGATGGAGGGAGGGAGAGAGAAACGGATGGGGGTGGGGGGGAGAGTGAGAAAATGAAAACAAAGTTGAGTAATCATTCAGTTCTTTCCGGCCAACTCGAGCTGTTTGTTTTTCCTCCTTGGTTATCGCTACTGCTTGTAGGCACTAGATGCTTCTGAAGCTTCGAAGTGAGATTCAAACAGTCCTCTACGTACGAACAGGTTGTAGTCCAATAGATTGTTCGTAATCACAATGTGTTCGTACGTTCAACCCCTACGGACAGCGGAGTACAAGGAGAGAACAATGTGTACCTTATCAGCGAACATATCCTTAACTGCGAATGTTTAAAGCTACGCTTAATTCCGGACTCAATCAACGGTGACAACACTAAGGATGCGCATTGCAAATTATGTTATCGCGAGATTTTGAATAGTAACGTCCAGTCACCACGAGATCAGCGAGCAGACTAAGGCGCGTTTCTCAGGACCAGGATCCGCTAGCAAAGTTAGTCAAAGGCAATCCAACTGAGGCGCGTTTCTCAGGACCAGGATCCGCTAGCAAAGTTAGTCAAAGGCAATCCAACTGAGGCGCGTTTCTCAGGACCAGGATCCGCTAGCAAAGTTAGTCAAAGGCAATCCAACTGAGGCGTGTTTCTCAGGACCAGGATCCGCTAGCAAAGTTAGTCAAAGGCAATCCAACTGTGGCGCGTTTCTCAGGACCAGGATCCGCTGGCAAAGTTAGTCAAAGGCAATCCAACTGTGGCGCGTTTCTCAGGACTGGGATACGCTATCAAACTTAGTCAAAGGCAATCGAACTGAGACGCGTTTCTCAGGACTGGGATACGCTAGCAAAGTTAATAAAAAGGCAATCCAACTGAGGCGGGTTTCTCAGGACTGGCATACGCTAGCAAAGTTAGTCAAAGGCAATCCAACTGTGGCGCGTTTCTCAGGACTGGGATACGCTCTCAAACTTAGTCAAAGGCAATCCTACTGAGGCGCGTTTCTCAGGACTGGGATACGCTATCAAACTTAGTCAAAGGCAATCCAGCTGAGGCGCGTTTCTCAGGACTGGGATACGCTATCAAACGTAGTCAAAGGCAATCCAACTGAGGCGCGTTTCTCAGGCCTGGGATACGCTAGCAAAGTTAATAAAAAGGCAATCCAACTGAGGCGGGTTTATCAGGACTGGCATACGCTAGCAAAGTTAGTCAAAGGCAATCCAACTGAGGCGGGTTTCTCCATGTGCGAAGGGGCGAATGGTTTAAACACCTTTTAAAACGAAACACGCCTCAGTTGGATTGCCTTGGACTGACTTTGCTAGCGGATCGTAGTCCTGAGAAACGCGCCTCTGGACGGGTAGCGTCCAAAATGGCTGACGCTCAGGTTCCCAACGCGCGACTGTGCTGCCAAGCATGCACATATGGCGCGCTGGAAACTTCCATTTCCTGCCTTTTCCCGCCTTCCGGGGAACTTCTGGAAGCTCTGGAAGCTCACGGACAAAATTTGGAGTTCCGAACAGGTTTGTTCGTATCGGCGACTGTTTGTAACTCGAACGTTAGTAGAGTACTGTCTGCATGTTTGATGGTTGGGATTCATGGCATTTTGACATTCGTGTCTGTTTGAAAAAGTATCAGATGATAAGATTACAACATGGACCAAGAGACGCGCTTTACTTTGTGATGAGCATCTCAATTCAGATGCATGCACGTATTGTGTTAAGTACTTACGTTAACAATAATTGGAACAAAGATATATTCTAAAAGTTGTCGATCAGGGGCCGGTTGCTCAACAAGCCGTTATCGGCTAGCTGTCAGCGAAAACGTAACCTACCAGCTAAATCAGCGCCGGATAGCTTAACTGGGTTGCTCGTGCGCCAGTTTGACTACCTGACAGCTAAGTTAGCGGGAATAATTTAGAGGTGGTCGGAGCAGCTCTAAAGTCCCTTAGTTGGGAGGTAAACATGGCGGCGATCATTCACTAGAGTTTTCGCCAGCGATATCAGAGACGAAATCGGGTGTATCCAGATCGCTTTGATCCTTGTGTGGAGTTGGGACGGTTGGGAAGGGGTAGTAGGGTATTTTTCGTGAACAAATTTGACTTTGAAGTGACTTGTTTAGGTCCTCGTAAGTTTGAGTCGGCCTTCGTCCTATGCTCGCATTTTTGGTGGACCAACGCGGATCATATATATACGTTAACGACTCGCTATGATGTCGTGTGAGTCAGTAGACGTGGGGATAGAGCGCGGGACTGTGAACACTCGCAAGTCCCAAAGATGTTGGGTTCGAACCCCGGAAAAGTTTAAATTTTTTATTATTTTAACGCTGTTTTCAACATGTAACAGTACTTACTCTTCTTTTATTATCAATGTGTTTGGTATTTCCAAGCCAGTCTGAGTTTGTATGTAAACATGCTATAAAATATTCACACATCAGCAGTGCGTAGCAAGGGTACCCGCTAGTTGCTCATAATCTACACGAGGTTTAATTCATTTACCGTGCTTTTGGCGGTCAAATTGTGTTACCAGTCAAAAGCAAAACAATCCTTCTCGAGATTGATACATTGCCGATAATCTGGTAAGCTGTCTGAAAGACGCGAAAACTGAAGACAGTTGTATTATAAACACAGCCAAAGGAAGGTTCGACGACAACAATGTATTTATAATCTTTCCTGGTGTCGCTAAGGTCCACGCATCAGGTATACATAGAAGTGCGCGAAGCTTGGCAGGGGCGGGTTTCAAAATAGGTAGTCGATCTTGGTCGCAAGATCTTGCTTCGCAGTAAGAGCTAGCTAAAAAAGAAACTACCCAACGTGACGAAGTAATGCGCATGCGTAGACGTCACGACAAGAGGTGAACTGGCCACATTTCAATGGCCGACGTGTTGCCGGTTCATTCAGAAAACGCTCTATTTCGAGATACTAGCAACCCATCCAAAGAAAATAGAAGCCATGCACAGCATTAATTTATCAAAGGTGTATGTTGAATGCATTAATAGATCGTGAAACCTCCTACAGTTTACACATCGAATGCAGGTCAACGCATCCACGACGAACTTTTGTCTCAAATCTTAAAAGCTAGGCACCTCTCAAGCTGCCTCGCTCAATCTACGCTCGTCTACGATTGGCTCGATAGCAAGCAAAGAATGAAACTGCCCATTCGGCGAGATCTACGTAGATCTACCGAGATCTTCGCATTTTGAAACCCGCCCCTGGGCTCGTATCAACTCTCTCGCTGACGCTGTGCGTTCGCCTCCTTCCGTGTGGAAAATCCCCAACCCACCCAATCAAATAGCTCGTTGCATTCATCAACTAACCAATGAAAAAGCTCTCTTTATTACCTTGTGACGTAGCAGGACTAACATTCAGCTACTCGCGTTAGCTTCAAGGTAACTAGCTTTCAGTTAAATTGACGCTGTGCAACTCCGATAGTTAGTGTCCCTAACTGCTAGCTAGTTACCTTGCAACTAGTCACTAACTGACACTAAATTAGCTGGCAGGTAGGCATTTGTTGAGCAACCGGCCCCCGATGTCTTCATTACCTTCTGTTCTGTTGTCCATCTTCAGGAATCTTCGCCACCATAGGCAACAGCCTGGTCGTAATCACGGTGCTGAAGTCTAGAAAGCTGAGGAAGAAACCCCACAACATCCTGCTGGTCAACATGGCCTTCTCGGACCTGAACATCTCCATCTTCGGCTACCCCTTCACCACCATGTCGAGCTACGCGGGCCGCTACCTCTTCAGCCACAACTTCTGCATCGCCCAAGGCTTCCTCTGCTTCCTCTTCGCCCTGTCCTCCATGAACACTCTGGCAGTCCTCAGCATCTACCGCTACATCGCGGTCTGCCTGCCCCACTACCGTGAGTATGATCTTGGTGGTGGTGGTGGTGGTGGTGGTGGTGGTGGTGGTGGTGGTGATGGGGTGGTGGTGGTGGTAGTAAGTAGTGGTAGTGAGTGGTGGTGGTGGTGGTTTTGGTGGTGATGGTAGTAGTGGTGGAGGAAATGATTGGTGGTGATGGTGGTGGTGGCGATGGTAGTGGTGGTGGTGGTGATGGTGGTATTGTGATGGTGGTATTGGGAACTCGTCGGTGGATACGAAAGTGGTGGAGGTGACAAGTGAGGCACCGCGGTGTTTGTGATAAAACTGTAGAAGTATGAGATGTTTGCACTAGTAGAAGCACCATTGACAGCAGCAAAGGTAGCAGCAATAGCAGCAGCGGCAACAACAACAACAAAGGCAAAAACAACAACAACAACACCAACAACAACAAAGGCAGAAACAGCAGCCCTAGCATTAGAGGACCGAGTAGTGGAGGTCTACAGCAGAGGTAGCAGTACAGAATTGATCTTGGGACTGATCGTAGTTGTACAATTAGAGAAGTAATCAGCACAACAGCAATAACAGTTAAAACTTAGAGGATGAGGAGGAGGAGGAGGAGGAGAAGGAGGAGGAAGAGGAGGAGGAGGAGGAGGAGGAGGGGGGGGGTGGAGGACGATGGGAAGGACGATGGGGAGGACGATGGGGGGGGG
>JAWQFJ010034477.1:7500-10760 GCA_034096865.1 Theodoxus fluviatilis | reverse complement strand
TGTGACGTACTTGTTCTTTGATCAAATTAACTCGTTTAAATGTCTAGGGGAAGAACCAAAGCACGCACCTTCATTCCTCCATTCACACGCTAGATGGTAATTGTCTAAATGAAGTAATGGCAAAAACGGTATCAATTCAAAGGAAGTAGTTTAATTTTCATGAATGCATTTACCAGTGAATGGTGACTGAGCGACAAACGCTACAATAAATGCATAGAATGCAAGTAGAAAACAATCAATTCAGTTCAGCAATTTGAAGCGAGACAAGTAAAAAGAAAACAATGAAAAGAAAGATGTCTGCCCGAGCCGAGGTAATTAACTAAATGTACTTATCTGACCCTTTCGATGAAAAACGTGCAGGTGGAGAAGCACGGACCTAAACCCCACGCTCACCGCGTTAGCACCGGGGTTGGAATTGGGGGGAGGAGGGGGTCTGAGTGCACCGACATTGCAGCCGGTGACCCTGGAGGGAAATCACCACAGTCGATGAAGCAGCTGAAACTTGGCATTCTTTCATTCTCTCTCTCTCTCTGGCATTCCTTCTTCTTCTGCGTCGTGTCGAGGGAACTGCCTCCTACTTCACTCTTGCGTACAGACCGCCGTCACCAGCGAAGAGTTCCACCACTCTTGCGTACAGACCGACGTCACCAGCGAAGAGTTCCACCACTCTTGCGTACAGACCGACGTCACCAGCGAAGAGTTCCACCACTCTTGCGTACAGACCGACGTCACCAGCGAAGAGTTCCACCACTCTTGCGTACAGACCGCCGTCACCAGCGAAGAGTTCCACCTACACCGAGCAGGGCGCCGATGTCACTGCTCTTACTGAAAATAAATGATATGACGCCTCGAGCATCCGGCGACACTTGTTTAAATAACTTCGCTGACGTCACCAAGTTCAGCCAGTCCAATCACTACTGTCCATCCCACCCCACTCTGACTGGTCAATTCACAAGTTGAAATTCACTGGTTGGTCAGCGCTAAAACGCCAGTGAAGTCCACTACACTGGTAACGCTTTCAAGTTATTCACATGCACAGGGGTCAATTCTGTACTGACACCGGCTCAGGGCAATGAAAAAACCTCTAAGGCTACGGCTCAGCAGACGCATAGTAAACATTTCTAATAATACTAATAACCACAAGGCATGAAAAAACGTTGTCTCGCCACACCTCCCTACCACAATGAGAAAAATGTTATAGACATGACATTTTTCACAAGTCACAAATCAATCAAAAAAACATAGCCCAAACTCTCCCTAACAACAGGCAGGAACACCTCAAAACTCTCACACTCCACCCATCACATTCTCTGCACAGCACCCTCCAATAAACAGCCAAACACATCAAATCTTTCTCATTCCCACACCCAGTCATTCCTCTCCCATCTCCATTCCTTCCTCTCCCACATCCTCCAACTCCACACCAGTCTTCCCACAAGACTCAATTCCTTCCTCTCCCACATCCTCCAATTCCACACCAGTCTTCCCACAAGACTCAATTCCTTCCTCACACTTCCTCTTCCGCCGGGTGGAACACATCAACACCCCACTCTCAGTCTCATCCTTCAACTTCTCCCTCTTCTTCCGGGTGGAACACATCAACACCCCACTCTCAGACTCATCCTTCAACTTCTCCCTCTTCTTCCGGGTGGAACACATCAACACCCCACTCTCAGACTCATTCTCAACTTCCATCTCTTCCTCTCTCACACACTTGTCCTCTCCCTCCACCTTCACCCTTGACACTTCTCTGTCTCCATCCCTGACTCTGTCTCTGTCCCTGACTACGTCTCTGTCCTTGACTCCGTCTCTGTCCTTGACTACGTCTCTGTCCCTGACTACGTCTCTGTCCTTGACCCCGTCTCCGACTCTGACCCTGTCTCCGACTCTGACCCTGTCCTCGACTCTGACCCTGTCCTCGACTATGACTCTGTCAATTCCCACTCTCTCCAACGAACGACAAGCAACCATCTCACACTGACTCTCTTCAGCAACAACCTCCTCACACCGACTCTCCTCAGCAACAACCTCCTCACACCGACTCTCCTCAGCAACAACCTCCTCACACCGACTCTCCTCAGCAACAACCTCCTCAGCAACAACAACCTCCTCAGCAACAACAACCTTCTCAGCAACAACAACCTTCTCAGCAACAACAACCTTCTCAGCAACAACAACCTTCTCAGCAACAACAACCTCCTCACACTGACTCTCCCTCTCATACTTCTCAGCAGCCTCCCTGGCTTTCTCTCTCTCTGCCTCCTGTCTCTCCCTCTCATACTTCTCAGCAGCCTCCCTGGCTCTCTCTCTCTCTGCCTCCTGTCTCTCCCTCTCACACTTCTCAGCAGCCTCCCTGGCTCTCTCTCTCTCTGCCTCCTGTCTCTCCCTCTCACACTTCTCAGCAGCCTCCCTGGCTCTCTCTCTCTCTGCCTCCTGTCTCTCCCTCTCACACTTCTCAGCAGCCTCCCTGGCTCTCTCTGCAACCTTCCTATCTCTCTCTCTCTCCTGCTCCAACTTTTTGTCTTCATATGCCTTTATCTTCTCTCTGAATGCCTTGCTCTTCTCCCTACACTCCCTGTCTTTTCTCTCCCTCTCTCCTTGCTCAGCCCAAAATCTCTCCCATTTCTCCCTTATCACTGTTCTTCTGAACTTGAACAGGATATCTCGCAATTCACCGTCAGTAGCCCCCTCGCCTGCATTCAACCCTAACTCCCTTATCACACTCTTCAAAGTTGACCCTTTCGAAAAACAGATCAACTCACTTGACGGCAATGCTACCTCACCCATTGCAAAGATTTGCTAGCAGCAAGTCAACACAAGGTCACACAGTGCAGCAAGGCATGAGAGCAACAAGGTGAATCAAAAGCAAAAATGGCAGTTCAGGTCATGTCACAACACTCTCGCTCAAGGCACAGACACTCCAAATTTAACTGTGAAACATGAATTCAGATTTACTTTACTTTTGCATTTCGTTCAAATTATCCCGGACGAGCCCCCAAATGTGACGTACTTGTTCTTTGATCAAATTAACTCGTTTAAATGTCTAGGGGAAGAACCAAAGCACGCACCTTCATTCCTCCATTCACACGCTAGATGGTAATTGTCTAAATGAAGTAATGGCAAAAACGGTATCAATTCAAAGGAAGTAGTTTAATTTTCATGAATGCATTTACCAGTGAATGGTGACTGAGCGACAAACGCTACAATAAATGCATAGAATGCAAGTAGAAAACAATCAATTCAGTTCAGCAATTTGAAGC
>JAWQFJ010034477.1:0-2500 GCA_034096865.1 Theodoxus fluviatilis | reverse complement strand
CGGAGACTTATTAAGTCTTATGCAATACTCAAATGTGGGCTATGATGGTTGTATGATGGACTGCAGGACCTCAGAAAAAGTACATCACATGAGGTGAGTCGTTGACCTCTGGCTACAAGGTCATAGCGAATCGCAGGGGGTCCATAAAGAGTTGTCTCAGAAAAAAACAGCGCATAGTTTTGTGACATTTGTCTCATTTTCTCTCGAAGTTTTTGCGATTGAATCACCTCGACGCTATTAAATGGTATCGAGGGTGCTTATAGAGTTAAGGGTCCCTTAGTCCTCGTTGTGATACGGCAGTAGTGGTGGAGGGGGCCTTGCTTCATGGCAAGTCTAAGGTCAGCGTGTTAGGCAGGAGGCGGGCTCTTCACTAGTTGGATTGTATACATTATTTTGAGTGACCTTGTACCCTGAACTATGGAAGATAAACTGTTTCTAAACTTAATAATTATGTGGGGCACTATGTTATACTTTCTATCATGAGACACATTTGGTCACATATCGTCAAGGTCAAGGTCACTTTGAACCGCTTATGAAATGTGACCAAAATGGGGTCAGTGAACCGCTACTAGAAGTGACCATTAATCTCATGGTGAGAAAGTGCCGAATAAGCACGTATGTGCATTGTGCTTCTCGTATGTCTTGATTTAACAGCTATTGTGTTGGCATTGACCTTGGGTGACCTTTGACCTTGGGTCAAGGTCACATGTATTTTTGGTAGGAAAAATGTGTAAAGCATTTCTTAGTGTATGATGTCATTGGTAGGTTTATTTTGTTTGACCTTGACCTTGAAGGTCACCTGAAGGTCAAGGTCATATAAAGGTCAAGGTGCAAGGCATAGTGTGAGTCTGTCATTTTTGCGGCGCTTCTAAGTTTTTTCATGTAAAGGGAAACAATGATTTTGTAACGCATAAGCATTGCGCGGCTACGTAAATGACGTGGAGGCTCACAGCGTGCCTCCATACATAAACTCTTAGCAGTGAGAGTGGCGGTAGGCATCCGAGGATTGTCGTAACCCTGAGTGGTGTATTGGGGTCATAGCATCAAAGTACGACTTGAGAGGGCTGACGCCCTACACAAATAACCGCGTTAATCTAGTCGGAGCGTAGCGCATGGCGTAGCTCGATAGAGGATTATTAAAACCTGCTAGCCTTACTTCCCAGTGGGAGTGAGCAACAACTCATGAAGTAGGTTGAGTCCTTGGTAGCATATGAAAACGTAATTAATATATATAGATAGCAGTATCAAAGTTGAAATGATCTGTCAAAACGATTTGCAAGAACTTGTTTGTTCGCTCCAGCGATCAGGTAATTCTTGCTCATTATTACGCTTTACAATGGACAGAAACACATAAAATTACCTATTGCTCGCCAAAGCAGGATCATGGTGTTAATCTGCGTGATACTGGGCTGCAGCAATGTTAAATTGGGTGTTCTTCGGGGTTTGGTCACACTTCATATTGTAACACTCATGTCGATGAAGAAAAATTAAACTTTCGCACCCCACGAATCGAGCGAAAAGTTCGGTGTCGGGGCTCAGTCGCACCTGTGATAAGTGTATGTGTTGAGTACAGGGGCAGCGGTGCGGCTGACGTCAATGTCGCGTATGGCTCCTGGCCTTGTGGACCACAAGACATAGAAATCATTCACATATAAAATGAGTTAATTCACGGAAAGGATGGACGACTACTTCACAATAACCGCTTGCTTCTTCACGGCATGCAAAGCAGTCACGTGCAGAATGCCTGCCGGCTGATAAGACACCCATATTCCTCGGGATTTAGGCACTCCTGCCCGAAACCGGTCCCACTTGGACTCAAACGAGCCGATCCTACAACAGAGAAAATCGTACATATACAAGAAGGCGCATAAGCCCATACGACTTCAGCATGCATGGACCTTGACGTTTTATATGACGCTATGAACCTTCATGCGTGAACCTTCAAAGCGTCAAGGTCAAAAACAACTAAAGCTACGCAATCGAGCATCACATACGCAAAGAAATGCTTTACAGCATTTGCTCCATTTACCAAAATACAAGGGTCGACCTTGAGCAGCCCCAAGGTCAAAGGGTTCATACCAAGCCGCACATGCAACCCAAAAGCTGTTTTAATTCATAGACATTTTATGTGAAGCACAATGGATGGCTGTGATTGGGCGACTCTTCATACGCATGACAGATATACGGCTCCAGCTGTTAGTGAACAGTTCCACGAAATTACGCCCATTTTTGCTCACAATTTCAGAAGCGAACAAAAGCGCCGACCTTGACCTTTGCATGATTATGTCGACCGAATCGTGTCCTCATGATAAAAGGTCTATAAGCATGTGCGCCCGCGCACATTTAATAACATTAAGTTTGAAACGAGTTATCTTCCTGCATAGTTTCCAGGGGTCCAGGTCACTTCAAAGAATATGTATCAGTCAATCCGTAGACATTGAAGAGCTCCTGTGACCTTGACCTTGAAGCAAGGTCAACCAAACTGGTATCAAAAGATAGG
>JAWQFJ010034476.1:45000-50545 GCA_034096865.1 Theodoxus fluviatilis | reverse complement strand
CTCTCTCTCTATCTCTCTCTATCTCTCTCTATCTCTTTCTCTATCTTTCTCTCTATCTCTCTCTTTCTCTCTATCTCTCTCTCTTTCTCTCTATCTCTCTCTTTCTCTCTCTCTATCTCTTTCTCTCTCTCTCTCTCTCTCTCTCTCTCTCTCTGCCCACCCCCCTCCCTCCCCTCCCTTTACATATCTCTATATCGTCCCCGAGCCCCTCCTCTACAACAACATTTGTCCCAAGAAGGCGAGTGCCGGTAGAGTCCGCACGTGTTCATGCTGTGCCGCTTTTTGTAGCTGAGCTGGAAGCGTCCGCACTTTTTGTGTACAACAGCTTTTCGCCATTTCGCCTCGCCTCGGAGTTGGTGGGGACGTAGGGTCTTCATGTGTTCCCTGCCTTGTGTGTGTGTGTGTGTGTGTGTGTGTGTGTGTGTGTGTACAGTCAGCGTATGAATAGTGGGACTGTGTATGGCAGTTCTGCGGTTCCACACCCGGCTATGGAACTCTCCCTCCACAGACTTTTGTTCCTCGGCCGAAGACAGTTACACCTAGAGCTATCTGGTGGCAGTGCTTGGTTGGAGAATGCCCCTGAGAGGAATTTCCACTGTGCTTGGAATGAAGACAGTGGATTCGCTTTTCTGATACTGGTTTTGTCTATAGAGGTAAGAATTTGTTTGAGTGTTGTTGTTTTTTGGGTCAGGATGACAATAGTGTTACAGACTCGAGTGGGTATGTGTTGAGTAAATTATTTTGGGTACGGAAGATTCGAGAGAGAGAGAGAGAGAGAGAGAGAGAGAGAGAGAGAGAGAGAGAGAAAGAGAGAGATAGACAGACAGACAGACAGACAGACAGACAGAGAGGTGGGTGTTGGGAGGGTGTGTATGGACAGACAGACACACAGAGTGATGGACAGACAAGCAGGCAAAGACATGGTGTGTGTTTATGTGTGTGTATGTGTGTGTTTGTGTGTATGTGTGTTTACATGTGTGTGTGTATGTGTGTGTTTACATGTGTGTGTATGTGTGTTTACATGTGTGTGTATGTGTGTGTAAGTATGTGTTATGTGTGTATGTGCGCGCGTGTGTGTTGTATTGGTGGTGGTGATGTTGTTGGGACGCCAGTGATGGTGGTGACGGTATGGGTAGCGTTTACTGTTTAGGGTTTTTTTAAGGGGGAAGGGGTGGGGGGTAGGGGCTGACGGGGGGGGGGGGGGGTGTGAGGATTCTGGAGAGGAGGGCAATTACTTTTGTGCTCATTTATTCTAAATCATATTTATGTTTTGATTGATGTAGAAATGAGCGGTTATTTAAGTATTGATGACTACATATTTTGTGTTTTATATATATATATATATATATATATATATATATATATATATATATATATATATATATATATATATATTCATTTACAGTTGTTCAAATCTGTTACAGGTTGCAGCACATAGCTTGCGAAATGGCCGATCTACTGATACCGTAAGTCGATTCAACACCACTCCCACAAACTGTGCATCGTGGTCTGTACTTCATTGTGCTCGCACTACTGCATGTGTTGCCAGTGCAACTTTAAAGCTGTCACTGCTTGAGATTCTATCGCACCGACAACTAACAGTACGCCTACCACTGTCATTCATTGCTGCCGATGTTTCTGCCGCTCAGGTTGACATCGATGCAGATTGCGCTGATTTTGACATCTGTAGCACTAGATATGGCAGCGGCAGCGGTTGCCGTGATGGTAGTACCAAATTGTACAATGTTATCATGGCAACCTAGGCATCTTGGTTGCGTTGTAAGGAAGCAGGTCACTATGGCTGGTACGGGTGCGTGTCTATATGCCCCCGTCTCTATATGCCCCCGTCTTTTTTTGGTAACAAAAGTTCTTAAGACAAGTTTGATTCTTTTGTCCTAAAACGCCTAAAAAAACATAAAATGTTTGTTACTTTTTTTTTTACATAAATTTTTTCGCTTTTTTTTCTATTGCGGGGGGCCGCTATTGCGGGATTTATTTTCTAAAAAAAAAGTAACAAACATTATATGGTTTTTTAGGCGTTTTAGGACAAAAGAATCACAATGGCCTTAAGAAGTTTTGACAAAAAAAAATCCCGCAATAGCGGCCCCCCGCAATAGAAAAAAAAGCGAAAAAATTTATGTTAAAATTAAAAAGTAACAAAAAATTTATGGTTTTTAGGCGTTTTAGGACAAAAGAATCAAAATTGTCTTAAGAACTTTTGTTACCAAAAAAATCCCGCAATAGCGGCCCTCTGCAATAGCGGCCCTCCGCAATAAAGCCGACCCCTATAACTCTAACCCTAACCCTAACCCTAACCCTAACCCTAACCATAACCCTATGTGGCCATGAAGAACACACTCAGACAGGGGGCATATAGAGACGGGGGCATATAGAGACGGGGGCATATAGAGACGGGGGCATATATGGACGGGGGCATATATGGACGGGGGCATATAGAGACGGGGGCATATAGAGGTGTCCCCGGCTGGTACTTCAGAGACCTGGGGAAGGAGTTTGATCTCCGAAATCTTGTCTTTGTTAGAAACTTCGTCTGACTTGATATTTGGTCACCCATCTCTTGTTTGCGGAAATTCGTAGTCTGACACCGGCTTCTCGTCTCCTCAGTTGGAGCAGTGTGATGGTTCATGGAATGTCGCGTAACAAATTTCCGATATTTACTTATGGGCACTGGTCAGGTAAATATACATGTGCATTCAAGTTCCCCATTCGATAACACTTTGTTATAGGATGTGTAGGGTGGCATCAATGCGAAAAACATAATTATTGTGTGGCGTTTTAGCAGTCTGTTTGAGACACAAGTGTGATGTACTTACCACGAGGGTAAAGAGGAAACTGGAATAGAGCGAATTGAAGGTAAGAATGCTAAAGAAATGACTTTTGCAGTCGGGAACCATACATCTGCCCTACTCTCAGCATATTTTGTTCGTCCACTTATCATGTGCAATTCACACAACAACTACCAGAAAATGTCACAACAACCAGCACACATAATTATGGTTAGAGCATCTTAATTAGGCGTCACAACAACCAGCACACATAATTATGGTTAGAGCATCTTAATTAGGCTGCAAGGGAAAGACTTCCGATAACGGGCCACACAGTCAACTCGTTCGAGGAGAAGGGTGCGGGAAGACAGCGAAGCTTGCGGAACACACTAGTGGACTCGTTCGAGGAGAAGGGTGCGGGAAAGACAGCGAAGCTTGCGGAACACACTAGTGGACTCGTTCGAGGAGAAGGGTGCGGGAAAGACAGCGAAGCTTGCGGAACACACTAGTGGACTCGTTCGAGGAGAAGGGTGCGGGAAAGACAGCGAAGCTTGCGGAACACACTAGTGGACTCGTTCGAGGAGAAGGGTGCGGGAAAGACAGCGAAGCTTGCGGAACACACTAGTGGACTCGTTCGAGGAGAAGGGTGCGGGAAAGACAGCGAAGCTTGCGGAACACACTAGTGGACTCGTTCGAGGAGAAGGGTGCGGGAAAGACAGCGAAGCTTGCGGAACACACTAGTGGACTCGTTCGAGGAGAAGGGTGCGGGAAGACAGCGAAGCTTGCGGAACACACTAGTGGACTCGTTCGAGGAGAAGGGTGCGGGAAAGACAGCGAAGCTTGCGGAACACACTAGTGGACTCGTTCGAGGAGAAGGGTGCGGGAAAGACAGCGAAGCTTGCGGAACACACTAGTGGACTCGTTCGAGGAGAAGGGTGCGGGAAAGACAGCGAAGCTTGCGGAACACACTAGTGGACTCGTTCGAGGAGAAGGGTGCGGGAAAGACAGCGAAGCTTGCGGAACACACTAGTGGACTCGTTCGAGGAGAAGGGTGCGGGAAAGACAGCGAAGCTTGCGGAACACACTAGTGGACTCGTTCGAGGAGAAGGGTGCGGGAAAGACAGCGAAGCTTGCGGAACACACTAGTGGACTCGTTCGAGGAGAAGGGTGCGGGAAAGACAGCGAAGCTTGCGGAACACACTAGTGGACTCGTTCGAGGAGAAGGGTGCGGGAAAGACAGCGAAGCTTGCGGAACACACTAGTGGACTCGTTCGAGGAGAAGGGTGCGGGAAAGACAGCGAAGCTTGCGGAACACACTAGTGGACTCGTTCGAGGAGAAGGGTGCGGGAAAGACAGCGAAGCTTGCGGAACACACTAGTGGACTCGTTCGAGGAGAAGGGTGCGGGAAAGACAGCGAAGCTTGCGGAACACACTAGTGGACTCGTTCGAGGAGAAGGGTGCGGGAAAGACAGCGAAGCTTGCGGAACACACTAGTGGACTCGTTCGAGGAGAAGGGTGCGGGAAAGACAGCGAAGCTTGCGGAACACACTAGTGGACTCGTTCGAGGAGAAGGGTGCGGGAAAGACAGCGAAGCTTGCGGAACACACTAGTGGACTCGTTCGAGGAGAAGGGTGCGGGAAAGACAGCGAAGCTTGCGGAACACACTAGTGGACTCGTTCGAGGAGAAGGGTGCGGGAAAGACAGCGAAGCTTGCGGAACACACTAGTGGACTCGTTCGAGGAGAAGGGTGCGGGAAAGACAGCGAAGCTTGCGGAACACACTAGTGGACTCGTTCGAGGAGAAGGGTGCGGGAAAGACAGCGAAGCTTGCGGAACACACTAGTGGACTCGTTCGAGGAGAAGGGTGCGGGAAAGACAGCGAAGCTTGCGGAACACACTAGTGGACTCGTTCGAGGAGAAGGGTGCGGGAAAGACAGCGAAGCTTGCGGAACACACTAGTGGACTCGTTCGAGGAGAAGGGTGCGGGAAAGACAGCGAAGCTTGCGGAACACACTAGTGGACTCGTTCGAGGAGAAGGGTGCGGGAAAGACAGCGAAGCTTGCGGAACACACTAGTGGACTCGTTCGAGGAGAAGGGTGCGGGAAAGACAGCGAAGCTTGCGGAACACACTAGTGGACTCGTTCGAGGAGAAGGGTGCGGGAAAGACAGCGAAGCTTGCGGAACACACTAGTGGACTCGTTCGAGGAGAAGGGTGCGGGAAAGACAGCGAAGCTTGCGGAACACACTAGTGGACTCGTTCGAGGAGAAGGGTGCGGGAAAGACAGCGAAGCTTGCGGAACACACTAGTGGACTCGTTCGAGGAGAAGGGTGCGGGAAAGACAGCGAAGCTTGCGGAACACACTAGTGGACTCGTTCGAGGAGAAGGGTGCGGGAAAGACAGCGAAGCTTGCGGAACACACTAGTGGACTCGTTCGAGGAGAAGGGTGCGGGAAAGACAGCGAAGCTTGCGGAACACACTAGTGGACTCGTGCGAGGAGAAGGGTGCGGGAAAGACAGCGAAGCTTGCGGAACACACTAGTGGACTCGTTCGAGGAGAAGGGTGCGGGAAAGACAGCGAAGCTTGCGGAACACACTAGTGGACTCGTTCGAGGAGAAGGGTGCGGGAAAGACAGCGAAGCTTGCGGAACACACTAGTGGACTCGTTCGAGGAGAAGGGTGCGGGAAAGACAGCGAAGCTTGCGGAACACACTAGTGGACTCGTTCGAGGAGAAGGGTGCGGGAAAGACGGCGAAGCTTGCG
>JAWQFJ010034476.1:10000-35000 GCA_034096865.1 Theodoxus fluviatilis | reverse complement strand
GTTGCTCTCACACTTGCCACCTTCACCTTTCCCCTTGTCTTCACAACCAAAAAGTGACAAAGACCTTGCCCTTCATGTGTCTATCTCACTGTTGCAGGGAGCGTGGCGGGTGTGTGTGTTCCTTGCCCTTCATGCGTCTATCTCACTGTTGCAGGGAGCGTGGCATGTGTTTGGGTTCCTTGCCCTTCATGCGTCTATCTCACTGTTGCATGGAGCGTGGTGGGTGTGTGTGTTCCTTGCCCTTCATGCGTCTATCTCACTGTTGCAGGGAGCGTGGCATGTGTTTGGGTTCCTTGCCCTTCATGCGTCTATCTCACTGTTGCAGGGAGCGTGGTGGGTGTGTGTGTTCCTTGCCCTTCATGCGTCTACCTCACTGTTGCAGGGAGCGTGGCGGGTGTTTGGGTTCCTTGCCCTTCATGCGTCTATCTCACTGTTGCAGGGAGCGTGGCGGGTGTGTGTGTTCCTTGCCCTTCATGCGTCTATCTCACTGTTGCAGGGAGCGTGGCGGGTGTGTGTGTTCCTTGCCCTTCATGTGTCTATCTCACTGTTGCAGGGAGCGTGGCGGGTGTTTGGGTTCCTCCCACCTCAGTCCAGCTCTTCTCCAGAGCGGAGGGCCGCCAGAGTCCCGTCATCGAAATCACGCCCGCCATAGACGATCCCCACGCATTCATCGTCACCCCGTCCCCTGAGCTGGCTGGATCCCCCTTTTTCATGAGCATGGACGAAAAGGACGGCAAGGACTCCAAGAAAATGGAAGCAGTGCCGAAGCAGACGACCCAAAGCACTGCGACGACGAAGCCGAGCAAGTCTCCATCACCACCGAAGCCAACGACGGCAAAGAAAGAAGCGACGACACCAGCAAGGAAAGAAGCGACGACGGCAAAGACAGAAGCAACGACACCAGCGACGAGCAAATCCGCCGCAGAGAAGAAAGTGGTGAGCAAGCCCCCTGCAGGGAAGAAGGAGATTAGCCAGAAGGTGACTGTGAGGAACATTACGAGAGTGAGTCCCTACACCGCAAACAACGCGTCCAAGTAGTGACGTAACGGACGCCTTCGTTTTTAAGGGGAGGTAACCTTCGGATCCAACTTGAGTTGTTTCCCCCTGGTTGTCATGCAGTTCTTATGTGCATGCGTGTGTGCGCGTATGTGTTTGTGTGTGTGTGTTTCCCCCCTCAAATATATGTGATGAAACAATTACAAGCCCCATAGTCGTTTCCCACAGCGGGTGATATTCTCTTCAGTGTCATCCCAAGCAAGCTCTGCTCAAATGGGAACAACTCGGCTAAGATCAACATTTGAACTTTTCCTTCTGCTGATCCAGTGGATGTGTATGGTCTTCCAAAGGTGACATTTGCATGATTTAAAAGCCACATTCATAAATGGGTGCAAACTGTGAAGACTCTTCAGCAGCAGACCTTCCTGCACTCTTGACAAAGATTTTTCCTTCCATGGAAGTCGTCCATTTCTCCAGGTTTTTCAAACTTAATTAATGATGGTTCAACCCCGCGATTCATCCATGACGCTGTGGGGGAGCTCAGCAAAGTGTGTGCCAAGACTACTGTCGATGCCATTCAAACTCGGAAGGAAGTTTCATTTGGCCGATACTGAAGGCCAAAATACTGCACTGCTGGTCGATGCTATTTAACCCTCCAAGTGCCACGGTCTAAAAATTTGGACAGCGACGTGGACTGCCACAGTCTGAATTATCGGCCACTGGGCTCCAGTTCTGTGTGTTAAACTTTCAGTAAGCTCTCTCTATTGGTTAGAGTTTATTTCTATCAACCAATGAGAGCACAGCACACATCACACCCAGTATGCTATCAATCCCAGGGTACCGAGAGGTTTTATTTTTGTGGGAGGTTATCTGGGACTCCTAGGGTTAAACTATGCCACGTACTGTATATCCTCCCACTGCTGTCTTTGAGACAAAGTCTGTCAGGAGCACACAGACAAATCACACTAGGTAGGCACAGTGGTCAGCAGAAGTAAAATGCCAAGGAAAACAGCACATCATGACACAAGCTGTCTGGAGGAAAGTTGGTGAAAAGCAGTGAGAACACTTGGTAGCAAACACTCCAGGAGGAGATGTGCAAGGAGTACGACATAAGTATGTGCAAGTGTGTGTGTATGTGTGTGTGTAACGGTAAGTTTGTGTGTGTGTGTAAATGTGCATGTGTGTGAGAGTGCGTGTGAGTGTGCGTGTGTTTGTGTAAGTGTGCATGTGTGTGCATAAGTGTGTGTGAGTGTGTGTATATGTGTGTAACTGTAAGTGTGTGTGTGTAACTGTAAGTGTGTGTGTAAATGTGTGTGTGTAAAACGGTAAGTGTGTGTGTGTGTAAATGTGCATGTGTGTGAGTGTGTGTGAGTGTGCGTGTGTTTGTGTAAGTGTGCATGTGTGTGCATAAGTGTGTGTGAGTGTGTGTGTATGTGTGTAACTGTAAGTGTGTGTGTGTAACTGTAAGTGTGTGTGTGTAACTGTAAGTGTGTGTGTAAATGTGTGTGTGTGTAACGGTAAGTGTGTGTGTGTAAATGTGCATGTGTGTGAGAGTGTGTGTGAGTGTGAGTGTGTTTGTGTAAGTGTGTGTGTGTGTGCATAAGTGTGTGTGAGTGTGAGCAAGTGTAAGTGAGTTTGTGAGTTTAAGTGTGGGTGTGGGTGTCAGTGTGTGTGTGTATTTCATTTTTATAACAAACATCTCCACACAAATAACATATTTATTAGAGGTCTTTTAGAATGCATATACATTTTTCACTTGATCACAAAAATATATTTCTGGCCACCATGAAATCATAATTCTCCACATTCAACAGGTGTAAAAGTGTTTTGGCTCCTCACGGATTCATTTGTATGTGCCACAGAATAAACAATTTCTTTGTGCTCTTCGTGGAATTGCATACTCTTTTTTTCACACACATACAAGTTTATCAATGTCCATTGTCATGCTTTCCCGCATCCAAGCAAGACCATCACAACACCATCACTACACCATCACAACACCATCCCAACACCATCCCAACACCATCACTACACCATAACAACACCATCACTACACCATCACTACTCGGTCACTACACCGTCACTACTTAGTCACTACACCGTCACTACACCGTCACTATAGGACTGTGTTGCAGTGATCAATATCAGATGGCTTTTGTGTTCTAATGTCTCAGTCATCCAGACACAGAAGGCTAAACTACGACAAAAGAAACCTGATCAAATGTAAGGTAACTCACTGTTTACTTGTCTTTTAAAAGTCTACTCGGCTGATTTCATATGTGTGACAAACTTTTTCCTGGTAGACAGTAGACATACAGCAACCATTTTCATAGTAGACATATCTACAGACTATTTTCACAGTAGATTTTTACTGGTTGTTCTGCTGTTGTTTTTCTCACAGTGCACGTTTTTCCAGACTGATCAGTCAATAACAGAGAAAACTTGGGGGGAAAAAAACTTTCACCTAGCTGTGTAGCAGCTCAATGAACTCATTTGATGACATAGTGCATAATTCAGTCAAACAAACAAACATACAAATATAATGTCATTCTACTCTGAGTAGAAATAGGTCCTGCATATATAAATACCTGTATCTGGTGTCACACTGCAAACCACAAACAGTGCCAAAACCCTTCCTCACACATGGACATGCTCCAGCTATTAGCAGACACTGGTTCAACACTGGCCATTCTAATCATAGCACCAGATGCCCTGTGAAGTGTGACAGGTGTGCAACCATTGCATGATGACACTAGGGCTGTGACAGCCACAGAAAAATAAAACATTCTTCAAGATATTCCCAGCTGCAGTGACAAAAACCTAGTTGCACCCATGAAGTCAGCTCCAAGCTTTGGGCTCCTGCCTCCATTCAAAGCAATGAACGAACGAACAAACATTTATTCAATGGACCGACAGTCTATTTGGAACATTCAAGGCAAGTTGATGGAAAAGCACCAAATACAGATCTGATTACATCACTCTGCTGCCTGATTAAATACCCAAGACATGGAAAGATTGGAAGGCACCTGAGCGACTGGGAACACTCTGACATCGTAACTGCATACGCAGGTCAGTCAGGTGTTCAGCTTATCTCCCCCTGACAAGCCTCGTTCATAAGAAAACAAATCTTTGAAAAACTTTTCACATGTCTGTTTAAATACAATATGTTGAAATGTGAAAATCCCTTTAGAACAAGGAATAAGATGTTGATATAGTTCACAAGTTTTGGTCATATCCACAGTAAACACAGTAGTTGTAGTACCAGTGCATTAACTGTTTTTTTCCCCTAACAAAACAATTCTTTTAATATGGAATCTTAAAATATATAATGTATTTCTCTTTAGATAAAAAAATAAGTGCCAAAATTCAACACAATATGGATATCTATCATTTTTCAACCTGGGCCCGTATCCACAACGGCGATTTATCGGCAATTTATTTTAACTCCGATTTATCTCTAAACTCAGACGATTCCAACTGCCTGTTCCGCTCTCCCTTGGCTGCAAACCAATATATATAGCAAAGCGCAACCTAGGATTCTCTGACGAGCGTACCTTATCTAACCGATCAAGATAACGCGGGGCTAGGGGATAAATGGAGTGTTAAAAATATAAATCGCCGTTGTGAATACGGGCCCAGACAATCTTCATCTGTCAAGTGGAGTCTTAACCCTTATCGTGGCAAGCGCGGCAATTGCCGCGCTCGCCTTCGTGGTCCGCCAGTGGCAAGCGCGGCATTTGTCGTTTCTGACACCACGTGCGTTCTGACTTTCTCCAAAGTACAAGCCTATCATATAACTCTACGTTTACTGACTCCAGTTCATGCAGAAGAGGTTTCTCTACAGTCTTCAGCTTGGCCAATCACAAATCAGGGCGATTTTATGTGCGTTATAGTAGAAATTATGGGATATCCTGTACGAATGGAAGTGGAAGCTCGAGGCAACATGTCGCGATCGCGAAATCTGTTTGAGGATTTTAATCCTTCAGCTGCCGCAGATGAAGATGATGAGGAAACTTTAGATGAAGTGATCAGGCAAGCTGTAATTAGCTCAAGAATGCCGATCTCTCAAGCTGCGAGTGATCGAGAGGTGGGAGAGGATGACAGTGAGGGTTGGATGCGAACAGCTGATGACCCGCTAATGGCGCCGTTCACGGGCGAGTCGAAACTCCTTGCAGATATTGACTCTTGACGCCGAGCCAATTGACTTTTTGAACCTATTCCTGGACGATACAGTTTTTGATTTGCTTGTGGAGCAAACAAACCTGTATGCTCAAAGGAAACTGGAAATTTGAGGAATATTGCATAAGATGGAAGAGAGTGTAGGTAATCAGAATTACTTCATTTTCCCTCTCTAATACCTGGCTCATCAAATTTGCATTATAATTTAAAGAGTGCATTTTTGGTCAAAGGGAATGATACATTAGTATGCACAGATGATAAAGCAACATCAGGTATGGTTTATAGGGTATTTACCCACTATTGCATAGTGATTTACCTGTTTTATTTTTCGAGGAGTGAAAAAACCCCACAAATGTTAAACATTTAAAATTTGACCCAAAAATCAGGTTTTCAATAAAGACTATAAACTGTACACCAAAATATTGCTCATTCAATTTCAAGCATTTTGTCTTTTTACTTTATGTGTCTATCTGTAACGGTTCATCAGCAATCTCAAAGTTAATGAAAGGTGTGCGTGTTGCTCAATTTGCTCGTGTTTTAGCACCACTGGCAGCCCATAAAGTCACCGTTTTAGCACCACTGTAAGGGATAAAATACACAGGCAAAGATTAAAATGAAGGGAACAACAGATACAAGATGAGATAAAGCCACAAAATTCTCGTGCAACATCCTGATTTTCCTCTGACATGGTAAAATGCACACGTGCAACAAACACCACAAAATGAAATATATGAAAAAATAGAACTGATTAAATAAAATGTAAATTTAAATAGAGGAAAGAAATTGAACAAGCATTTCTGCAAAATCATGAACAGAAGCCCAAGTTATGAGGGCATTCCAAGTTTAAAGGCTTGCCTTCAGGCATAAGTTCCAGAAGACGTTTTGACGTGAAATTTGCTAATAGTACATTATTTGTCTAAAATTAGTAGTGCCAATACATAAAACAAATATATGCCCATACACATCTTCACCATCACAGTCATCATCATCACAATCATCATCATCACAATCATCATCATCATCATCATCATCATCAAAATCATCATCACAATCATCATCATCATCATCATCGTTGTTGTCCTTATCGTCATCGTCATCTTTATCAAGTCCCATTTTCAGGAAATTTGGTTTGACGAATGTTGCCGCTGTGCAGTGCCCGGTAACTTGCGTTACTCCTTGGAAGGAAAGCTGATGTGAGTGAACACCTTGCCCAAGGATCGAACTCTAGGATCCCTGCATCTTCCTACCTCACATCTGCCAGCAACAAAGCTGCTGGAGAGCACCTCAACCATTGGCCTTGAGCCCCGACTTAGAATTTTAGCACAGGCTTCCATACGTGGGCCACACTAGTGGACTCGTCCGAGGAGAGGGGTGTGAGGAAGAACACAACATCTGATTGGCTGCTTTTTACGAGTTGTTTTTTCTTTTTCTGTACCGTCAAATTCTTTTGTCATTTCATGAATGAATCACTGCAAAATCACTGAGAATTAACCAACCAAGATTGCTTTCCAGTCAGATGCCGTTGCTTGCTAGCCTGTATGGCCCACCAGCTTGGCTGTCTTTCCACACCCCTCTCCTCGGACGAGTCCACTAGTATGGCCCACCAGCTTGGCCGTCTTTCCACACCCCTCTCCTCGGACGAGTCCACTAGTATGGCCCACCAGCTTGGCCGTCTTTCCACACCCCTCTCCTCGGACGAGTCCACTAGTATGGCCCACCAGCTTGGCCGTCTTTCCACACCCCTCTCCTCGGACGAGTCCACTAGTATGGCCCACCAGCTTGGCCGTCTTTCCACACCCCTCTCCTCGGATGAGTCCACTAGTATGGCCCATGTATGGAGGAGGCCTTTCCAAATGTTAGGCCACTTCATACAAGCAAAACTTAAACAGCAAAATTAACAATCTTCTAATGTAGTTTTCTCCTCTCAGATTATGCCGAGTTAGATGATACTGCAGTAGAATAATATTGCATCACATACATGCAAAATATACACCAAGCTGCAAAGAAAAGCAAATATCTGTAAAAATAAACTGCCCTGTAACATCCATCACATTTTCAAATAAAGCCATGTTGACATAACAACTAGTAAAGCTGATAATGAAATTATCTCTAACAAGCATAAACAAAAGATTTATTAATGTATTATCTACTTCTGTTAACGTTGTTCACACTTGTTCAATCAATATAATTCTTCACACTGCACATAGAGAATCGCAAACAGCAGCTGCCATGAGATGCCCCCTTCATCAGCTGGAACCAATGATCATGGAGCTTTTGAGGCCTTACTCCGGTAGCTCCACCACGGCAACCAATGGTCATGGAGCTTTCAGGGCCTTACTCCACTAGCTCCACCACGGCAACCAATGATCATGGAGCCTTTGGGGCCTTACTCCACTAGCTCCACCACGGCAACCAATGATCATGGAGCTTTTGAGGCCTTACTCCGGTAGCTCCACCATGGCAACCAATGGTCATGGGGCCTTTGAGGCCTTACTCCGGTAGCTCCACCATGGCAACCAATGGTCATGGGGCCTTTGGGGCCTTACTCCACTAGCTCCACCATGGCAACCAATGGTCATGAGGCTTTTGGGGCCTTACTCCACTAGCTCCACCACGGCAACCAATGGTCATGGGGCTTTTGGGGCCTTACTCCACTAGCTCCACCACGGCAACCAATGGTCATGGGGCTTTTGGGGCCTTACTCCACTAGCTCCACCATGGCAACCAATGGTCATGGGGCTTTTGGGGCCTTACTCCGGTAGCTCCACCATGGCAACCAATGATCCTGGGGCTTTTGGGGCCTTACTCCACTAGCTCCACCACGGCAACCAATGGTCATGGGGCTTTTGGGGCCTTACTCCATTAGCTCCACCATGGCAACCAATGGTCATGGAGCTTTTGGGGCCTTACTCCACTAGCTCCACCATGGCAACCAATGGTCATGGGGCTTTTGGGGCCTTACTCCGGTAGCTCCACCATGGCAACCAATGATCCTGGGGCTTTTGGAGCCTTACTCCGGTAGCTCCACCATGGCAACCAATGGTCATGGGGCTTTTGGGGCCTTACTCCACTAGCTCCACCACGGCAACCAATGGTCATGAGGCTTTTGGGGCCTTACTCCGGTAGCTCCACCATGGCAACCAATGGTCATGGGGCTTTTGGGGCCTTACTCCACTAGCTCCACCACGGCAACCAATAGTCATGGGGCTTTTGGGGCCTTACTCCGGTAGCTCCACCATGGCAACCAATGGTCATGGGGCTTTTGGGGCCTTACTCCATTAGCTCCACCACGGCAACCAATGGTCATGGGGCTTTTGGGGCCTTCCTCCGGTAGCTCCACCATGGCAACCAATGGTCATGGGGCCTTTGAGGCCTTACTCCGGTAGCTCCACCACGGCAACCAATGGTCATGGGACTTTTGGGGCCTTACTCCACTAGCTCCACCATGGCAACCAATGGTCATGAGGCTTTTGGGGCCTTACTCCACTAGCTCCACCATGGCAACCAATGATCATGGGGCTTTTGGAGCCTTACTCCGGTAGCTCCACCATGGCAACCAATGATCATGGGGCTTTTGGGGCCTTACTCCGGTAGCTCCACCATGGCAACCAATGGTCATGGGGCTTTTGGGGCCTTACTCCACTAGCTCCACCATGGCTACCAATGGTCATGGGGCTTTTGGGGCCTTACTCCAGTAGCTCCACCATGGCAACCAATGGTCATGGGGCTTTTGGGGCCTTACTCCACTAGCTCCACCACGGCAACCAATGGTCATGGGGCTTTTGGGGCCTTACTCCACTAGCTCCACCATGGCAACCAATGGTCATGGAGCTTTTGAGGCCTTACTCCGGTAGCTCCACCATGGCAACCAATGGTCATGGGGCTTTTGGGGCCTTACTCCACTAGCTCCACCATGGCAACCAATGATCATGGGGCTTTTGGGGCCTTACTCCGGTAGCTCCACCATGGCAACCAATGGTCATGGGGCTTTTGGGGCCTTACTCCACTAGCTCCACCACGGCAACCAATGGTCATGGGGCTTTTGGGGCCTTACTCCACTAGCTCCACCACGGCAACCAATGGTCATGGGGCTTTTGGGGCCTTACTCTGGTAGCTCCACCATGGCAACCAATGATCATGGGGCTTTTGGGGCCTTACTCCAGTAGCTCCACCACGGCAACCAATGGTCATGGAGCTTTTGGGGCCTTACTCCACTAGCTCCACCACGGCAACCAATGGTCATGAGGCTTTTGGGGCCTTACTCCACTAGCTCCACCACGGCAACCAATGGTCATGAGGCTTTTGGGGCCTTACTCCACTAGCTCCACCATGGCAACCAATGGTCATGGGGCCTTTGAGGCCTTACTCCGGTAGCTCCACCACGGCAACCAATGGTCATGGAGCCTTTGGGGCCTTACTCCACTAGCTCCACCACGGCAACCAATGGTCATGGGGCCTTTGGGGCCTTACTCCACTAGCTCCACCACGGCAACCAATGGTCATGGGGCCTTTGAGGCCTTACTCCGGTAGCTCCACCACGGCAACCAATGATCATGAGGCTTTTGGGGCCTTACTCCACTAGCTCCACCATGGCAACCAATGGTCATGGGGCTTTTGGGGCCTTACTCCGGTAGATCCACCACGGCAACCAATGATCATGGGGCTTTTGGGGCCTTACTCCGGTAGCTCCACCATGGCAACCAATGATCATGGGGCTTTTGGGGCCTTACTCCACTAGCTCCACCATGGCAACCAATGGTCATGGGGCTTTTGGGGCCTTACTCCACTAGCTCCACCATGGCAACCAGTGGTCATGGGGCTTTTGGGGCCTTACTCCGGTAGCTCCACCACGGCAACCAATGATCATGGGGCTTTTGGGGCCTTACTCCGGTAGCTCCACCATGGCAACCAATGATCATGGGGCTTTTGGGGCCTTACTCCACTAGCTCCACCATGGCAACCAATGGTCATGGGGCTTTTGGGGCCTTACTCCACTAGCTCCACCATGGCAACCAATGGTCATGGAGCTTTTGGGGCCTTACTCCACTAGCTCCACCATGGCAACCAATGGTCATGGGGCTTTTGGGGCCTTACTCCGGTAGCTCCACCACGGCAACCAATGATCATGGGGCTTTTGGGGCCTTACTCCGGTAGCTCCACCACGGCAACCAATGGTCATGGGGCTTTTGGGGCCTTACTCCACTAGCTCCACCACGGCAACCAATGATCATGGGGCTTTTGGGGCCTTACTCCACTAGCTCCACCACGGCAACCAATGGTCATGGGGCTTTTGGGGCCTTACTCCACTAGCTCCACCACGGCAACCAATGATCATGGGGCTTTTGGGGCCTTACTCCACTAGCTCCACCACGGCAACCAATGATCATGGAGCTTTTGGGGCCTTACTCCACTAGCTCCACCACGGCAACCAATGGTCATGGAGCTTTTGGGGCCTTACTCCACTAGCTCCACCACGGCAACCAATGATCATGGGGCTTTTGGGGCCTTACTCCACTAGCTCCACCACGGCAACCAATGGTCATGGAGCTTTTGGGGCCTTACTCCGGTAGCTCCACCATGGCAACCAATGATCATGGGGCTTTTGGGGCCTTACTCCACTAGCTCCACCACGGCAACCAATGATCATGGAGATTTTGGGGCCTTACTCCACTAGCTCCACCACGGCAACCAATGGTCATGGAGCTTTTGAGGCCTTACTCCACTAGCTCCACCACGGCAACCAATGATCATGGGGCTTTTGGGGCCTTACTCCACTAGCTCCACCATGGCAACCAATGGTCATGGGACTTTTGGGGCCTTACTCCGGTAGCTCCACCACGGCAACCAATGGTCATGGAGCTTTTGGGGCCTTACTCCAGTAGCTCCACCACGGCAACCAATGGTCATGGGGCTTTTGGGGCCTTACTCCGGTAGCTCCACCACGGCAACCAATGGTCATGGGGCTTTTGGGGCCTTACTCCAGTAGCTCCACCACGGGCGGCCCCAAGCAGCATAATGTGCCACCAGGGGGTATCTTGTAGGGGGCCAGGGTGGGCAATCTACCCCTCGTCTACCATATCCAGAGGGAAGTTGCCTTGGCAGTGTTGTGCAAGCGCTGGATGGCAAATGTTTCATCTCTAGGCTCTGCACTGTGGCTGTGCAGGGAATGGACCATGGAGTAAGCAACAAAGATATTTATACAAATAAAAAATATTCTGCATCTCTCAAAAAGAACATGAGAACTCCCTTGGAAAGTGTAGCACGTGACATGCTATATGCCAAATGCAAATATCAGTCATTTCATAAAGAACGCGGAGAATGTTGCACAAGTCATGCTAAACGTCAAACCCAAAATACCAGTCAAATTGTAAAGAACTGTCACCCAACAGCAAAATTAAACTGGAGTAGCGAGCACTCTGAGAGCGCAAACCTCCGCCAAGAAAGACACGAGTTTTCTTCCATGGTTCGTATAACTCAGGCAGCATGTTCTGCTAGCCAGGTCTGATGCTACAAAGTTTAGTCCATTTTAGCGACATGCCTGTTTTTGGTCTCTGAATGCGGACTGCACTTACCCTTGTCACCATTGGTCTGACATCATCAACTTTGTGATGTGCGATGAAATGTCTGTTTATGCTTACAATTCCAAGGTGAGATAACACACAACCTCCACAATTTTATGGCTGGTTCCTTGGGTGAAAGCCTGACCTTGCTCCAAATTTCATCAGAATCTGTTCTGAACTTTTTGAATTATTTTGCTGAATTGTTTACTAGCAAATGATCAAACCGAGGGAAAAACATGGTACTTGGTGGAGGTGACAAGGCAACATGAGGGGTTGCCACATCGCCAAAGAAAGATGCTTGATTTTTCACAGATGTACACTCTGAAACTTCTATGTAGATTGCCACATTTTTATCAACTTTCATGCAATTGAAAAAAAGTAATTTACAAGCATACTGACTATTCTGGCTCAAATCTAAGTTTAATAGTAAATGTTGTCATCTTGACAACTCTTCTCAACATTCTCCTTTCCCAAACACAGTCAACTGAAGTGTTCAAAATATCAATTTGTCTTCTAAGTGTCAAAAGATCGTGTCTTGAAATTGTGTTTGTTATTTCCCTGAGATTAATGATGGCAAGAGTCGTATTACCATATACCCCAGGAATCAATCAGCACAACATTGCATCTTCTGTGTGCAAACATCCATTCTCTCTTCCACAAGGCACAGCTCCCCTCCCTAGTGCTACATCCATTCTCTCTTCCACAAGGCACAGCTCCCCTCCCTAGTACAGTCTGAGTAGGATCCATGTTATTGCTCATTCAAAGAAACAGCCATTCAATGTAATCTTTAACAATTTTTACAAAAACATCTTCCGAACATCCATTTCTCTCTTCCACAAGGCACAGCTCCCCTTCCTAGTGCTACATACAGTCTGAGTAGGATCCATGTTATTGCTCATTCAAAGAAACAGCCATTCAATGTAATCTTTAACAATTTTTACAAAAACATCTTCAACTGCTACCTGAGACTTCTTGTCAAATGTAGCAATGTAAGTTATCATTTTCATCATCATCAGGTTCATCATTCTCTTAATCTTTGCATCATCATCATCATCATCATCATCATCATCATCATCATCATCATCATCATCATTATTGTCATCATCATTGTCATCATCACCAGCACAACTAACACCAACAGAAATCTCACTTTCAACATCATTCTGGTCACACACTCTGAATATCATGTTTATCATTATTCCCCGCACCCACATCACACTAGAAAAACAGAAAGCACCCTCCAACCCACCCAAAACAACAACAACAACACCAAAAACCTAGATCACAGTTTTTGGCGAGACTTTCCTCAAGCAACTTCTTCCTTACGACCTTCCTTCTTTGCTTCTTGTTCTTTTTTCTCTCTCCGAAGTTGGGACAGCCTCAGAACGTTGGAGAGCGTCATCAAAATGGCCGCCAGCACCATGAGGCCTCCACCAAAGTAGAAAGCTTCATTGTAGTGGCCATAGAGATCCTTCAGAGATCCTGCAAATATGGAATGTGCATCAGTGGTACTGGCCATAGAAATCCTTCAGAGATCCTGCAAACATGGAGTGTGCGTCAGTGGTACTGGCCATAGAGATCCTTCAGAGCTCCTGCAAATATGGAATGTGCATCAGTGGTACTGGCTATAGAGGTCCTTCAGAGATCCTGCAAATATGGACTGAGCATCAGTGGTACTGGCTATAGAGGTCCTTCAGAGATCCTGCAAATATGGACTGAGCATCAGTGGTACTGGCCATAGAGGTCCTTCAGAGATCCTGCAAATATGGAATGTGCATCAGTGGTACTGGCTATAGAGGTCCTTCAGAGATCCTGCAAATATGGACTGAGCATCAGTGGTACTGGCCATAGAGGTCCTTCAGAGATCCTGCAAATATGGACTGAGCATCAGTGGTACTGGCCATAGAGGTCCTTCAGAGATCCTGCAAACATGGAGTGTGCATAGTGGTACTGGCTATAGAGATTCTTCAGAGATCCTGCAAACATGGAGTGTGCATCAGTGGTACTGGCTATAGAGGTCCTTCAGAGATCCTGCAAATATGGAGTGTGCATCAGTGGTACTGGCCATAGATGTCCTTCAGAGATCCTGCAAATATGGACTGAGCATCAGTGGTACTGGCTATAGATGTCCTTCAGAGATCCTGCAAATATGGACTGAGCATCAGTGGTACTGGCTATAGAGGTCCTTCAGAGATCCTGCAAATATGGACTAAGCATCAGTGGTACTGGCTATAGAGGTCCTTCAGAGCTCCTGTAAATATGGACTGAGCATTAGTGGTACTGGCTATAGAGGTTCTTCAGAGATCCTGCAAATATGGACTGAGCATCAGTGGTACTGGCTATAGAGGTCCTTCAGAGATCCTGCAAATATGGACTTAGCATCAGTGGTAGTGGCTATAGAGGTTCTTCAGAGATCCTGCAAATATGGACTGAGCATCAGTGGTACTGGCTATAGAGGTTCTTCAGAGATCCTGCAAATATGGACTGAGCATCAGTGGTACTGGCTATAGAGGTCCTTCAGAGATCCTGCAAATATGGAGTGTGCATCAGTGGTACTGGCCATAGAGATCCTTCAGAGCTCCTGCAAATATGGACTGAGCATCAGTGGTACTGGCCATAGAGATCCTTCAGAGATCCTGCAAATATGGACTGAGCATCAGTGGTACTGGCTATAGAGGTCCTTCAGAGATCCTGCAAATATGGACTGAGCATCAGTGGTACTGGCTATAGAGGTCCTTCAGAGCTCCTGCAAATATGGACTGAGCATCAGTGGTAGTGGCTATAGAGGTCCTTCAGAGCTCCTGCAAATATGGACTGAGCATCAGTGGTACTGGCTATAGAGGTCCTTCAGAGATCCTGCAAATATGAAGTGTGCATCATGATCCTGCAGCAGTATTTCAAATGCATGTGCAAACATGAAACCTGACATTCAGATCCGCAGACATGCCAACCCACCATCATGCCAAAGAGTAGCATCCAGAGCTATTTGGAGTAGCATTGAAGAAATAGGCGTAGCGGAGGTGGGGGGGGGGGGGGGGGGGGGGGGGGGGGGAAGAAGGCGGCGCGATAAGCTGAACCGGTGGCGTGAAAGTGGGGGGGGGGGGGAGGGATTCTCCATCACGGTCAAAAGTTCAAGCACGCGGGAAAAGCGTAGTTTTTACGGACGAGCATAGCAGCGTAGCCAGCATGTCGAAAGCGTAGCACGTGGCAGGTCTGGATCCGTGGGTGATGTAAAAATGGAATGTTTCAAATCTTTCATAACTCTTGGACTGATGGCAACAAAAGATGAACTATTAATCACTGCATCTCCCAAGTGCTTCAACATGAATGCAACACAAAGTAGAATATAAAACAAACATCACACAATGCAATATGCATAATATGAAACTCATTTTCAACACAGCCCTCAACACACACTACATACTTCAATATACTACACAACATTTGACATATCACATCAAAACACACATACCATATTACACACAACACAATTAGCAGCAAGATACACAACATACACCCACATATTAAAACCTACATCATGTAATACAAACTTACACCCCCCGACAAAGAACATACTAAACACAATGAAAACACATAACATACAAAAGCCCATGGACACAGTACATAACATACAACACAAACAACACACAACATGCAGAACACAGCACAACATGCAACACAATATCCGACATGCAACTCACTACAAGCATACCATGACTTACACCCCACACATCACACCACACATCATGCAACACAACACACATCACACCACACATCATGCAACACCCCACACATCACACCACACATCATGCAACACAACACACCCAACCTACAGTACTTCTCACACATGCCCATTTAGACTCCTCACCAGCAATGGGTGGTGCCAGGAGGCTACCCAGACCCTGGAAGAAGATGAGCAGGCCAAAAGAGCTGGTCAGTTTCTCCACGCCCAGAATGTCCACAATGATGACCGATTTCTGTGACACGTAGGTGCCCGTCAGAAGTCCGAAGAATCCCGATAGCACGGCAAATCCGATGAAGCTGGAGGTGAACGGACACACGAAGGCCACTCCCGCCACGGCAAAGATGATCCCATTGTAGACGAGGGGCCGGAAGGGGCGGACCTTGTCCAGGTCGAGAAGAAAGCCAGCCATGATGCGCCCCAGAGTGTCCACCACGCCGGCAATGGACATGAGCAGTGCCCCCTCCATCTCCGTGCATCCCTTGGACTTGGCCAGGGCGGGCAGGAAGGTGAAGCCCACCTGTGGAGGGAATTGAGGGCAAAGGTGCTAGTTTTATATAATGATTTACCACTGGGTCTCAACCTGCCTCACAGTTACACCCTGATCTTTGGGCCATTTGATCAAAACTTCACTGGCATCTGGCAAGGAACACAGCGACGGTCAGAAAGGATGCGGAGTCAGGCACGTGTACCATCTCTGCTCCCTGGGGAGGATTCCAACTCTATGCTGGCTCAGGTCTGCATAAAGGGCTTCATCAGACTACAGTGTGTCCTCACACGTACCCAGTATTACTCCTGGGTGGGGAGAGGCAATTCAAGTTGGGCATCTTGCTCTAGAATAAAACTCTAGGATCCATGAAGCCTTGAAAGCCACGACAAGTCTGTTGCACATGAGATGAATTTATTTCCCACCATTTCTTCCAGAGAATAGAATACTACAAGGTTCACAGTGCAGTCATCTTGATTTATCACGAGCACCTCAAGAGTTACCTCCCTTCATTAGTCAGCCATTCCCTGAACACTTTTGGACACTTTCACCAAACTTTCCATCAGATTTACCACACCAGATTGAAACCACCTCTGCTAGCCTTGTAACCCTGGTATTCATTCCTGTCCAAAATTGACTTCAAGCTCTAAGTCCACTCCTCATACTCACAGTGAAGGACATGCTTTTCTTCAGGAAGTGGAGAATACAAGGGTTAATTGCACTACAGTGCGCCATCACTTACATCACAGGTACCCAGTTTTACTCCTGGGTGTGGAGAAGCAATGAGAGTTAAGGATGCAACTCTGGAACCTCGCAGCTTTGATCGCAGCACCCACTGGTCGCAAGCGACTGCAGGCCGAGCACGGTAACTGCTAAGGCACCCACCTTGAAAGCGCCTGTGAAGACCGCGATGCTGATGCAGTAGAGCAAGAAGCAGGGGTTTTTCAGCAAGGCCAGGTCCAGCAGCTTAGGTCTGGGTTTCCCGTCCTTGGACTTCGGGGAAGGAGATGCAAAGATGCTGCGCAGCTTCTGCATTGGAGACCTCTTCCTGTGTCTGGCACCGCCTCCATTGCAGACTCCCGTGGAAGTCTGGCTTGGAGACAGACTGGCAGCCCGCTGACCTGAGTTGGCTGCTTTCTGGTCATTCTCCACGTGGTTGTTGGCGCCATCTTCTTTCAGTAGGACGGTCATTTCCACAGTGGCATTCGGGGCTGGCCGGGGCCTCGCTTTTCTGAAACAATGGAACGAAAGAGATTGATTATGTGCGAGGCGCAGTACCATGGTTCAATTCCTGGGAAGGGAGAAATCCGCATTTTTTTCTTGCCATTCCCTATTAGTGGCTACCCTGTGTCAGTACTATGTGTTGCAACCCTGTGTCAGTACTATGTGTTGCAACCCTGTGTCAGTACTACGTGTTGCAACCCTGTGTCAGTACTACGTGTTGCAACCCTGTGTTGTTACTATGCGTTGCAACCCTGTGTCAGTACTATGTGTTGCAACCCTGTGTCATTACTATATGTTGCAACCCTGTGTCAGTACTATGTGTTTCAACCCTGTGTCAGTACTATATGTTGCAACCCTGTGTGTCAGTACTATGTGTTGCAACCCTGTGTCAGTACTATGTGTTGCAACCCTGTGTCAGTACTATGTGTTGCAACCCTGTGTCAGTACTATGTGTTGCAACCCTGTGTCAGTACTATGTGTTGCAACCCTGTGTCAGTACTATGTGTTGCAACCCTGTGTCAGTACTATGTGTTGCAACCCTGTGTCAGTACTATGTGTTGCAACCCTGTGTCAGTACTATGTGTTGCAACCCTGTGTGTCAGTACTATGTGTTGCAACCCTGTGTCAGTACTATGTGTTGCAACCCTGTGTCAGTACTATGTGTTGCAACCCTGTGTCAATACTATGTGTTGCAACCCTGTGTGCGCGTGGATGAGCATGCATGTGGTCAAGAGTACAGAGGTGCTGAGTATTGGTGTGACACAAATATTTCAAAATAAACTTTCTGATACAGTAATGATACACTCTTCATTTCCCATAAATATGATGCATTATGTGATGTATAAGCTGTACAGAAAAGAAAAACTGAATGTAATCTTTAGTTTAGTTGTATTTGAAGAAGACAGTTTGGAGTCTCATCTTCACTTGACACCCCCACTCATTCAGAAAAAGAGCCACAAAAACTATTCAGCACAAAAACTTTTTTGCAGCTTCAACATCCAAGTATTCCTGATATTTTTGCTCCTAGGTCAAGAAGAAATGAACTAAAACCTTAGAGGTTAGCATTCGTCTTAACTCAACTTTACACAATGTCACACTTTCTCTCACTGACAGCATTCAATCTTTCGCGCTAAACATGAAAAACATCAAAGTTGAAGAAGATTTATTGAGCATCAAACACATGTGCAGAAACATCGATCTTTTGTCAACAACATGAAACAAGTTTGGATTGTGTGAGTTGACAGTGTGAGGAGAAAGAGGCTCTGTTTTGAGGTAGGGTAGTGAAATCGGCGTACTCAGCACCTGCATACTCTTGACCATGTATGAGGTGAACATCTATGATGCACCTTCCCCTCTATGTGACTGTGAGAGTGTTCGTTAAACATCTACGACATGCCAAAAAGCAAAATATCATGCTAGGAGGAGCCTCCGCAGCCTTACACCATGTTTACTACAATGTAACAAAAACATCACTGACAGAAAATGCGGCTAAATTTTACAAAAGCTTTGTTTTTATTTCTTTTTCCTTTACATTTGTGACCATGCATGAAAAAAGATGAGATGTTTCAACCATAATATGATTTATTCATGCATGCGTATACCAGAAAAAATAGCATGCTCATAGAAAAAATCTGCCATTTTTTTACAGCAATGTAAAGTTCAGGAAAGCCATTATATAACATACTACACTTTTTCTCAGCATTTGCTCAAAAACTGTTTTGCAAATTGTAGACTTCTTTCTCAAGCATGGTCACATTTCTTATAATAATTTTAAAAAAAATATGTTTCCTCTTAAAACACCACAAAACTTGTGCATGACACAAAATTAAAATCCTGAGCAAGCAAAGCAAACTCATTTTTTAATCTCTCTGCTCACAGGTATTCAGAACATTTATTTTTCTGATGTCAGTAAATATCCTGTGGCTATCTTTTTCTTGTTCTTGTAATTGTGTGCATAAAGCAGCAGCAGCAGCAGCAGCAGCAATAAACTCGTAGTAGAAGTAGCACAAGTAGCAATGCAATAGTGGTAGTAGTGGTGGTAGTACTAATATAGTAGAAATAGCAGTAGTAATAGAGTGGTTTTAGCAGTAGGAGTAGAAGCAGTAATAGGAGAAGCAGTAGCAGCAGCAGCAGCAGCAGCAGCAGCAGCAGCAGTAATGGCAATAATACTATTGGGCCAAAAAGAATAGTTTTTTTTCTACCGACCCTGAACTTTTTTTCTGATCATACACCCCAAAAGAAGAAGAAGAAGAAGAAAGACATTCACAGTAAACAATTGCATGCTGCCCCACCTTCCCTGCTCTATGAGCACTCAGGGAATAGTTCAAAAAAAGCATTTTCAGTGAAAGAAAGTTTGGTTTATGTTAAATCTGGCCTTTTCTAAAAATAATTTTTAACGAAAAAAAAGAGAGAGAGAAAAAAGAAAAAAGTTCAGGCTGACCATGGTCACCTTAACCACAACTTTTTTTTTCCTGAGTAGATTTGACTGCATGAGAACACAAGGCTATTGTATAAAAAATGACAAAATAATAATTTTCAACCACATTTTAATTTTCATTTTTAACAAAATTTTCAGTGAAAGCAGCATTTTTTAAAACCACTTTGGTACAAAATGACACACAAAAAGATTGTATCTAGTCACTTTGTACGGGGTGTTTGCATGAAATCTGTTCCACAGACTTCAGCCTTGTCAGCCTTGCAAATGTCTATATCAATTCACTCACCTGCTTCCCTCCAAGATTCGCAGGTGTTTCTGCAGCGGTCTGTAGATGGCACCACACACACACAGGTTGAGGGAAATGCCGCTCAACAGCAGGAAGGCACCGAAGGTGCCGTAGCTCTCAAAGACATACTCAATCATGGGAGGAAAGACAAGTGTTCCCACTCCAACGCCCGACGTGGCCAGACCCACAGCCAGACCGCGCCTCTTGTTGAAATACAGACCCACTATCACCAGGCACGGCGTGTAGGCGAAGGAACGACCAAGACCTGCGACAAGAAATTGTCACCTCCATCAAAGCTCTGTTTTAGATGCATAATTTGGAAGAGAAATGATGGTGATAACATATGCCTTGCAAAAACAGTAAATGAAAAAATAGAAATGGGATCAGTTTCAAATATATTAAGAAAAAAGTGATAGTATTTTATATGATAACCTCATATTGAAAAAAAAGGAAGAATTTCATGATAGGCTTGGTTTCTTCAGCAGTTTGAACTAAAAGACATCTCCTGGTGACACGTAGGTGCTGCTTGGGGCCGGCTGAGCGAGTGCTACTGGAGCAGGCCCCGAGAGCACATGGACCACAGCACTCCAGCTGATGGGGGGTTTCTGGTGCAGCACATGCTGCATACAATTCTCGTATAATTAGAAGTGTGTTTATATAATTTGTAAACCCTACATTAAAATCCTTTGAAAGACTTAGCTCGGAATCAAAACAAAGTATGCTGCACGTCATTGCAAGAGCCAATATGCATTTGTCTGGAAACAATGATGTAGTCCACTTTTATTTTCAAGAAGTCAAAACAAGTAATACCTTATGTCAAGAGACAACTAGTCAGGGGCACAGTATCACAAAAATGTTCCCATCTTTTGCTCACAAAGTTGTGTTCAAAAGGGTTCCTCTGAGAAGTGACAGCACAAATCAGGAAAATCAACTGTAATGCATTGGAGGAATAGGAAAAGGCCTATGTGATGCAAACACTTGTTGAGGACTAGTTCAGGCAGTGCATTGCACATGCATTTGCAAATGGAGCATGTTATGAAAGCTCCAACTCTACACATGTCGACATTCACCAGAACACAAAACACAAAAACACCATGACACACTTTCAGCACACCTGTTGTGGTGAAGTGCAGGGCTGCACCAGTGGACAGAAGGAAGAAAGAATGGACTAATGGATGAACAGAAAAAACAACGCACACACACACACACACACACACACACACAAACACACGCACACACACACACAAACACACACTGATATACTCACAGATAGACATACAGTGAGGTAGACAGATAGATAGACAGACAGAGGGGTGGAAAGACAGACACATAGATGGACAGATATATCACATATTGAATACTAGACTATTTGTCGAATGACACATGTATCCATCCTGAACACCAGACTGCCAATCTAGGCCACGCAGAATGCGAGAGCAGCAAGAAGGAGGAGGAAACCCACCGCCCACCAGGGAGAAGCTGAAGTAGAGGAACTCCAGCTGTGGGGCCGCCATGCTGAGCAGGAAGCCCACACAGACCAGCACGCCACCCATGATGGCCGCGGCACGGCTAGAAAAGCGGTTGCTGAAGGCGCTGGCCACTGGACCTGCACAAGGTAATGTAGAAACTGCAATGGCCATGTCTGTCCTTCAGCAGGAAGAGGAGGAGGAGGAAGAATTGGAGGAGGAGGAATTGGAGGAGGAGGAGGAGGAGGAGGAGGAGGAGGAGGAGGAGGAGGAGGAGGAGGAGGAGGAGGAGGAGGAGGAGGAGGAGGAGGAGGAGGAGGAGGAGGAGGAGGAGGAGGAGGGGGGAAGGAGGAGGAGGAGGGGGACAAGGAGGAGGAGGAGGAGGAGGAGGAGGAGCAGCAGCAGCAGGAGGAGCAGCAAGAGCAGGAGCAGCAGCAAGAGCAGGAGCAGCAGCAGAAGGAGGAGGAGGAGGAGGAGGAGGAGGAGGAGGAGGAGGAGGAGGAGGAGGAGGAGGAGGAATAGGAGGAGGAGGAGGAGAGCGAGGAGGAAGAGGAGGAGAAGGAGGTGGAGGAGGGCAGAGGAGGAGGAGGAGGAGGAGGAGGAGGGGGGGAGGGGGAGGGGGAGGGGGAGGATGAGGAGGAGGAGGAGGAGGAGGAGGAGGAGGAGGAGGAGGAGGAGGAGGAGGAGGAGGAGGAGGAGGAGGAGGAGGAGGAGGAGGAGGAGGAATAGGAGGAGGAATAGGAGGAGGAATAGGAGGAGGAATAGGAGGAGGAGAAGAGCGGAGGAGGAGGTGGAGGAGGGCAGAGAAGGTGAAGGAGGGCAGAGGAGGTGGAGGAGGAGGAGGAGGAGGTGGAGGTGGAGGAGGAGGAGAAGGAGGAGGAGGAGGAGGAGGAGGAGGAGGAGGAGGAGGAGGAGGAGGAGGAGGAGGAGGAGGAGGAGGAGGAGGAGGAGGAGGAGGAGGAGGAGGAGGAGGAGGAGGAGGAGGAGGAGGAGGAGGAGGAGGAGGAGGAGGAGGAGGAGGAGGAGGAGGAGGAGGAGGAGGAGGAGGAGGAGGAGGAGAATAAAAACAATGATGACAATGATGATGCCGAGGTCTCCTCCAACAAAATTGAAGATGACATTGAAGACGACAATGGCAATGCTTATGATGATGGTGATGACAATGAAACAAAGATGATGAAAATGATGATGTAGAGGATGATGACAATGAAATGATCATGCATAATCATGATCATCATCACCATTACCACAACCACAATTTTTCAAATTATGACCAAGGAATGTCAAGTTGTGATTAAAAGCTTCAAATGAAAACTGCACTCTCTGCCACACAGCGGATGTGAACATTCTGACACATCAAACTGTCCATTCCACACCCCGCAGGATGTACTGGGTGAGACAGCAACATATGGCTGCCGCAGACGTGCTACCCCCTCATCTGCTGGAACCCCTGGTTGCTGGAACCCCTGGTTACTGGACTTTCATAAGAAAAACTTAATTGCTACAAAGTTTTCCCCTATAGTGGAAGATCTCATAACAGAGGCCAAACTTCAAACCTCGTGGATTCCCCTTCCTACGACTAAACTGCGTTTGCCAGTTCACATAACCAGGTTTGGATCAATGGCAGACGAATCAGAACATACAAAATGATCAGTTCCTTACAACTGAACAAGCCTCCAATAACCTGATTTCAAAGCGTGATCAACATGCTACTGATGTCAACCAAACATATGCCACAAACTGAGACTCTAAATAACATGCAGATTTGCACTTGATATTTAAACAAGAAGGGCAAAGCCCATACGACTCACATGCTTGACCTTGACCTTTATATGACCTTGACCTTCAGGTGACCTTCAAGGTCAAGATCAAACAACTAAACCTACCAATGACATCATACACAAAGAAATGCTTTACACATTTTTCCTACCAAAATACATGTGAACTTGACCCAAGGTCAAGGTCATCCAAGGTCATGCAACACAAAGCTGTTAATTCAAGACACAGGAAGCACAATGGTGCTTATTGGCACTTTCTACCATGAGATATAGTCACTTTTAGTGGTTCACTACCCCATTTTGGTCACATTTCATAAGGGTCAAAGTGACCTTGACCTTGATGATATGTGACCAAATGTGTCTCATGATGAAAGTATAACATGTGCCCCACATAATTATTAAGTTTGAAACAGTTATCTTCCATAGTCCAGGGTCAAGGTCACTTCAAAATATGTATACAATCCAACTTTGAAGAGCTCCTGTGACCTTGACCTTGAAGCAAGGTCAACCAAACTGGTATCAAAAGATAGGGCTTGCTTTGACCTATATACCACTTGTAGCGAAGGTCGCCATTCTCAATAACGTGGGAGAAAATTGGGAAAATGTGAAAAATGACTGTTTTTGAGACCACATTTATGGCTCCTGTGACCTTGACCTTGAAGCAAGGTCAAGTCACTATGTATGTTTTTTGAGGCCTTGTCATCATACACCATCATGCCACATTTGGTGTTGATAGACTTAATAGTCTCCGAGAAAAATCCAACGTTTAAGTTTTTTACGGACGCCCGGACGGACGGACGCCCGGACGGACGCCCGGACGGACGGACGGACGGACGACACGGCTCAGTACATAGACTCACTTTTGCTTCGCATGTGAGTCAAAAATGGCATGACATTGATTAGTTTGCAATCTTTGCATCATTCAACAAAATTATCCAGCTTGACATGTGAAAAGCACATTGTCCTAATGTGGCCATAACAGCTTGATTCCCATGTCTACAGAAGATTGTGATTGACACAATTCATACTGTTTCCTTGTCTGTTCCATGACCATTTCCAGTGTGAAGTATCTTCAGTCTGTAAAATGTTTTACGTGAATTATTCTCTGTCTGTCTGTCTGTCTGTCTGTCTGTCTGTCTGTCTGTCTGTATGTATGTATGTCTGTCTCTCTCCCTCTCTCTCTCTCTCACATGCACAAAGCATGCACACACACACACACAAATACACAAACACACACACAAACCCACACACACACACACAAATACACAAACACACACACACACTCACATGCAAACAAACACACACACACACACTCACACACACACAAACACACACACACACACAAATACACGCACACTCACACACACAAACACACACACACACACACACACACACACACACACACACACAAATACACAAACACATACACACACAAATACACAAAAAACACACACACACACACACACTTACACACACCTCTTCACCTATCCATTGCATTCCTAGACCATACATTTTTTTCTCCCATGAAAAAGAAAAGTCCCTCTGCCCAGTGCATGGGTTTTCTCACCAAACATGAGGCGGCTGGAGGAGGAAAGGGAGGCAATCCATGCCGTGGCCTGGGCACTGCGATGGAAGGCTCCCTCAAACTTCAGGAAGAAAATGCCGTCTGACCTGTCTAGTCCTCCTGCACAGGCACAAATACCGTGTTGATTTGTCGTCAACAACAATAACAACAACAAAACAACAACAATAACAACAACAACAACAAAACAACAACAATAACACAAGAAATGTGTCTGACCTGTCTAGTCCTCTTGCACAGGCACAAATACCGTGTTGATTTGT
>JAWQFJ010034476.1:0-2500 GCA_034096865.1 Theodoxus fluviatilis | reverse complement strand
CCCCCCCCCCCCCCCCCCCCCCCCCCCCCCCCCCCCCCCCCCCCACCACACCCCCCCCCCCCCCCATGTTTTGGAGACTTAGAATAAAGAGAATAAGCAGAAAATGTGCACATACATATAGACATGGACTCTTGTGTGATCCTCTTTAAATTCAAGTTTAACTGCCTTAAACCTTAACACGGATTTTCTCCATATATACATGTAGTTTACATTTTGCAGTGACGATAGTGCTCCCTACTTTATTTTTGCTTTGGTTACTGATAATATGCAGAAATTTTGCTTACATGTGTAGAAATGGATGCTACTGTTGTGAAGATTCTAGGTCATGCTCGAGTGTCGCAGCACGGTTGATTTTTGAGTATATCGGCAGGGTCATGGCCCTGACCCGCGACCGAGTTAGGCTAAAATTGTCTTGTTGTGTCCCGTGACGTCAGTTGATTTTCGGCTCGAGGTTTTGGAGATTATGCCGCTTCATTCGCGAAAGTCTCGAACCTGGGGTTATGTATATAAGGAGCGACAGGGAGAGAGAGACATGAGAGACACGATAGACACAACTGACACGAGTCAGACACGAGCAGCAGATGCGACAAAGTTTTAAGGTGAGAGCTTAACTTTGTAAGGAGCGAGTCCTCTGCGACACTGTGCGTAGAGTGAAGCGAGTACCATGACGAATTACTGTTGGCTGATTTTCACCACTGTGTAGCGAGCGATCAGTGCATGAATAAAGTTCATCGAAAACGACCACCAGTGTTTGTTACTTCAAACTTCCCTGCGCAAGCTAGGAGAACCCCCGACAAAACGAGAGTAGAGTGCAACACTACATACAATAAAAAGGGTGAAAGAGAGTATCTATCCTAGTAATTTTGTTATTTAAAGCTTATGAAGATTTTCCGCGAATGCTAATTTACGGGTATGATGTAGCAGACCACCAGAAATATTTCTGAGAGTCACAAGTAAACTAATTGTGTCTCTTCATGCATGGGGTTCCCTCTTCAATATTTCTAACTAGTGACGTCAAACAAGTTGATCACTGTAGTGCAGCATAGGTTGCAAGATAGCCCCTAGGTGTTTATTGTGATAATTGTGTCTCAACACATGAAAAGTCAAGATGTATCAATAAAATTTACACTAAATATTTTTAATGTGTGCTTGGTTGATGTACTGCCAATAAACGTCGTTTAGCTTAAGATTACACCCGAATCACGCGGACCATTAAGGTGCATGGAGTACAGTACCGCCGAGCAAGACGTTTGTCACACAACGCAGATACATTAACGCGGCCGGATCTTAGCATTACTCCCCGGGCATGCGAAGTCAGACGGGCGGAGTGGCGGCTGCGGTCAAAGGTCAGAATAACCACTGACTTCGACCATTTCAGCCTTATTCATGAGGCGCTTGATTCTGCCTGTTGTCGTGGTGGCCAAATTTCATGAGCGTAGCTTAAGTACTTTTTGAACAGTGAATTTTCTTGAAAGGCTTCTCTTCGTCAATTCCATGCAGTGCATTGGATTGAACACGAGTTGAGTGAGTTATCTCCCCTTTGACCACATTGAGAGTTATTCTGTGGCCAGTGCTGTAGAACAGCAACACTAACGATGAAGGCAAATGAGGTGTTGGTAGTGGTGGCCATTTCTATTGATCAATAACGACCAGGAATACGAGTATAATTGTGGCGGTAAAGACTGGTGAGGCATGGTGGTTAGTTGTGGGCAATGGGTTGTTCTGGTGAAAGTCTTTGTTGTCCTCGATTTTCGATATTTTAGAAACTAGTTGATGTTACTAGCTATCATTAAAGTCTTAGATACATTACTCCATTTTCACATGGACATATGAATGTTTTATGTTTATGTATGTCTATCGATATAAATTTTAAACGAAAAAACTTACTGTCTACACTTTGTTGACGAGCAGGAGGTGGAGGAAGGGGAGAAGGACGAGGAGCGCGCTGTGGCATGAGTTGACGTGAAAACGTCTGCCGTCTGGTAAGTGGTGACGGCGATGAGGGCGGACAGCTAGTGCTGCCAAAGGGTGAGGTTGATGCCGGAGGAATTGCCGGCATTGCAGGACAGGTTTCATCCTCGTCAGGGCTCCTGAAAGCAATTTCATATTTCAGTCATAGACGCCACACGTTTCAATAATAATTCTTTTAGCAACAATTCTTCTTTATGGCATCATATGAACTCTTCTAGTAAAATTGTACACTTTTTCTCTTTCTTAACTGAAATGAAATACATTCCTAGTAATGCACATATCGCTACTTTCAAACAAAACAAATTACCAAAAAACGATTACATGAATTAAGGCATGACAAACATACCACGATGTTGGAGGGCGCCGCACACGTTTCCTGGGGTTCTTTTCTGCATTGCTGGACTCCAAGTCAGACTCAGAGCGCTCCAAGAATCTGGTTTCAAGAGTTGTCATTTCCTCCCAGTCATCTGTTCGAAGAGACATGCAAAACTAAGCGCAAAGTTTGGAAACAAATCCACAACACAATCCT
>JAWQFJ010034475.1:0-19693 GCA_034096865.1 Theodoxus fluviatilis | reverse complement strand
CGCGTGACCCCTAGATTTCGCCGGAAGTGACCGGATGAACCGATCTTATTGTAGAGGGTACTTTGGCTGATCATGGCAAGTGGTAAGTGTTTTCTTTAGCTTGACAAACGGTGCAGCAGGTTGGCTCGATTTTGGCAGATTCCAAGTTTAGGCTTTGTGTAGCTACGGGTACACTGATTTTACCTACGAGATTTTCTCCAAACTTTCAGAACTTGGTCAAGTTTCCCTGCAATTGCAGGGGTCAGGAGGAGTGAAGGCAGAGCGCAGCAGAAAGTCTGCATAACGCTTGAAGGAGGTTAATAGCACAAAAAGATCACTAAAACAGTGTTAGGAAAAGTCCGGCGAAGTATTTAAAGAAATCAGGAAAGATGACGGGGGCGAGGGAGAGCCATGTTTGGAAACGTCGTAAACCAGAGTAGGAAAAAAGAAGCAGTGGGGGAGACGTGTTAGTCGCAGCTTCGAAAATTATATTGCAGAGCTTTTCCGGGGGCCAGTAGTAGGGACTGCCTTTCTTCAAGTGAAGATGTAAAAGGTATGTATGTGTTGAACGAGTTCTGCCAAAAATGCTGAACGTTTACACAAAACAGTTTAAAACAGTTTAGAGGTATTATGCAAAATTAAGCCATGGTGTCCCTAGTTATTCCGCCTCTGAGCCGAATGGCATATGAGATGCGGCTGGTTGGTCAATGCTTTACCCCAGAACCCACAGGGGGACGACTTGTAGGGAGGACATGATGTCGGGTCTATTCTCACGCCCCAACGGCACGAGGGGGGGTATTGGATTGGATTGGATGTGTTGTTACGGCCTATCAGCCTTTGGTAGGCTATATAGGCAATTAACTGAAACAAAATCACTAGTAGCAGCTAGAGACATGTTTGACCAAGCAAAAGCAAAACGTGAATCAAGTTCCCGGTGTATCGCCTAGTTTATAGTCCTCTTTGGACGAATTCGCGTGTAGGAGAGGGAGCGTTGGTGGGGTCATATTCCTTACCCCCGTTATATGCGGAGAAAATTGAATAGTAAAAAATATTCCTCTGTATTTAGTAAATATTTCATTTGCCAGACTAGCAAGCCTTCTCAAACAAGTTGCTCTTTCACTTGGTAATATGGTTCCTTGTGAAGATTAGAAAGATCAATTTCACCAATTTCAGACATGACACATTCTTTGAATGAACTAAACAGGAGTGTGAATACACCCTGAAGCCTGTGATATTCCCCATGATGTCTACAGCATGCAATATGTACAACACAAAAGTTTTTCTTGCCCTCCCTATCCCAGCCAGCCCATAGCCCATTTGTTGCTACGCATTCTTAGATTCTCCCTTCTTTTTTACATATAATTGAGACTCGAACATTGAGAGATCAAAATTTCACAATAAACGATATAAGCAACGCTATACTTACTATCAGGATGCATGAGTAAAACCTGGCACGGCTGTTTCTTTTCGGGAACCTCTCGCCTAGGGAATGCTGAAAAACAATATATACAGACCAGTCACTTTTCCAATCTTCAAACAGAAGTCTGTTTCCCTCATAGGAAGTCACCACCAGCCATCTACTGCAAACACGTCTACAGCATTACAGGTGCTTCCATGGGAGGATCCACGGATAAAAAAAACCTCAAGCGGAACGAGAAGTCAAATTTCTCGATGTGGTTTCACTACAATAGGTTTCTCAGAAGGAAGGGGTGATAAAGGAATAAATGAGACAAGATAAAGCTATACAGGCATTATCAAAGCGTTAAAGTATGAGAAACTTCAGGTTTATCGGTTAAAAGGCAGAGAGAGAGAGAAAGACAGAGGGGAATAGGGAGAGAGAGAGAGAGAGAACGAACGAACTCATTTATTGAATAGGCCACTGACTCCTTTCAAGCGTACAATGTCAGTGCATGTCAATACATTTCAAGTATACAGTAACAGTACATTTCAAGTGCAGTGTCAATACATGCCAATACATCCAAGAGAAAATAATCAACAGATATATAAGCTGTCCCGCTCCGTGGACTCAAGCGAATCCTGTCTACGTTTAAATGCCTTATACTAAATCATGCTAGTTGATCTCATGGTCTTCATTTGCTTACTGGACATTAGGAATGTTACTGGTTCATCCATGTTGAAATTTAAAGAAACAAATAAGAAACGTTCCCTTAACTCACTGGAGTCGTATCGCGAGAAATATCGCGATAGGCTTCCTCCCGCCAGAGTCGTATCGTGAGATTGTTTGCGATGCGATTGCAAATTTCTCACTCTGGTTCTACTGGTCTAAGGGAGATAAATCTTGTTTGCCGGTGTAACTGAAGGAATGTGCAAGCAGATTTAGTTTTCCTTAGTAAATCTTTTATACGATGATTAGAAATCGTAACTTTTGTGCGTATGGTGTACGTGTTGCCAAAATGGCGAGAGAGTGATGAACGGAGATGCTGAAACTTGCGATTTCTGACGGCTCTGATGAGGAAGATGCTCTTATACATTGTCTATCAGAAGAAGAGTATGATGAAAGTGATAATAGCAATCGCAAATGCATGGAAATCGCTGATGATCACCTTGGCGATTGGAGTGGGAGTGACGAAGAAAGTTCAGCCGACATGAGCAGTTCAAGGTCGCCTCAACTGAGCACCAGCCAAACTCGTGCAAGTCCCCGCAGTGCAGTTAGAAGGGATTCTTCTCGCCTTGTGTGTGGACCCTTGCATGAAGCTGTACCACTCAGCAGAGAATTACACCAAGTGACCTGCCTCAGTACAAAGTAGCTGAAGTCTTTCCAGAGACTGGACATTGTGAGTTTCTTGTTTACTTTCGTCATCCACGTACTGGGGTAGTGTCATTCAGGAGTCATCAAATCAGTAGTGAATTTTTTCTAAAGAGTAGACATTGTGTGTTTCTTTTTGTCTGGACATTTTACTTATGTAGTCACTTGCATGCTCAGGTTGAGAAAGAGTTTTTTCTTCTTCAGTGATTGCATGCTTTCCAGACAATGGACATTGTGTGTATTTTTCCTTCATGTTTTACATGTTGCCACTGTGAAGTTGTACAAGATCTGAATATTCAACACCAATGAGAAGTCTGTCCTGCTATATGGCTCAGAAACGTGGCGGGTAAGAAAGACCAACACCCACAAGCTCCAGACATTCGTCAACAGATGCCTGAGAAATATCCTCAACATCAGATGGCCAGAGACTGTCTCCAATGAAAATCTGTGGGACAGGACAAAACATGCCCCAATTGACCAGGAGATCAGGAAACGAAAATGGGGATTGATCGGCCACACGCTACGAAAGCCTGCATCTAGCATCACTAGGCAGGCTTTGGACTGGAACCCACAAGGAAAGCGCAAAGTGGGTCGACCAAAACAGACTTGGCGTAGGAGTGTTGACGCTGAAGTAAAGGCCACCAGAATGTCATGGATGGAGCTGAAGAGGACCTGCCAGAACCGTGTGCGTTGGAGGAGTGTTGTTGCGGCCCTATGTTCCTCAAGGAATCAAGAGGCATAAGTCAAGTAAGTCACTGTGAAGTTGTTGCATTTTCTCCATTTGCATTCTCAATTCTTTGTGTAAAATATTCTGGTCATTCTTTCTGTATATAGTGTGGAAAGATCATTGTTTGATAGGTAGTAATTTTCACTATCTTATGCCTTTGAACCATTGTGACCTGTTTGTTGTTTTGAAGATTCAGTGTTTTCCTGCTGACGGACACAGCAAAAAATTTGTTCCTTCTATTCAATGATCATTGACTTTGAATTGGTTGATTGCAAGCTTCCATTTGCTTGTACTTGTCTATACTAAATGTTTATAAATATTTGCATTACTTGTATATTGAAATTTAAAGTTTTTCATTTTCTGAGTGCTTGTATGCTTCCCATAACAGCTAGTGAACTGTTTTTTTCCATACTTTTTCATTTTTGCGCATGTACACACTCAAGTCAATGGTGTGTAATTTATAATTAGCACTTTTAATCACTTAGATCATTGTTTGGATGTAAAGAGTAAATAAAGAGCTTTCATTTGAGATATAATTTGTCTCATTATCTTATGCCTTTGTATTTTTATTATATGTTTGAAAATGCATGAAAAACTTACGATTCAGGGGACAATCAGTATTTAGCCACGACTCCAGTGAGTTAAATTGTGTAATGAAGGACAATAGAGAAGAAAATGAGTCTGTTTCTTCTCGTTTTCTGCAGAGCGGACACAAATTAATACCATCATCTGTCACGTATCTGTATTTATGAGTGAACAAATCTGTAATTCTCATCCTGAAGCCTATGAATATACAGGCAAAAACACCCAACTCGAACACGCTTACGGCGAAAACGCGGTTACCACACAAAGAAAACCCGGTCCCGATTATTCTCTTCTATAAGTCATGTTCTGAAGTACCCTCAACTCGAAAGGAGATATCTCGCCACTCAACTCGAAAAGCGCTTACCACACAATGGAAACTTAGCCCCAAACACCCCGATTGTTCTGTAACTTGTCTGCGCAACTCGAAACTCTTGTCACAGTACTTGATCAAACCAAGGTGGCCGGCGGTCAGTCTATGTCTTATCCCACAGACTCCTCACAATCACTCATCTCGTAAGCTTAAAGCCCTCTTAAACTTGAACCGAGGAGAATGATCGGGACCGGGAATTCCCGTACAACTGCAGTGGTGTGTGAAGCAAGGGGTAAGTGACCTACATTACTCAAGGAGACCTTGAGTGACCTACTCAAGTGACCTACTCAAGGAAACACAGATAGCACACAATAGAAAGGTGGTCCCTTCAATTTCGTCTTATCCGTCTTTGCCTGTATTTCTAAATACTTTTTTAAATCTATGTCATAGTGGTACTGTTCAGTTCCAAATGATATTTTCAATAGTCTATAGAAGGAATATCTACTACTGTTCTGAACTCGCATTTCCCAGTCAGTATAAAATCTGCTAATGAGTTTTCCTCTGATGTTTCTCAAGAACGCTTTTTCGTTGGTAACCCGCTGGTTTGCCCATACAATTTCACAATCGCATTCTACCAGTATGAGAGAGAGAGAATGAGAGAGAGAATGAGAGAGAGAATGAGAGAGAGAGAGAGAGAGAGAGAGAGAGAGAGAGAGAGAGAGAGAGAGAGAGAGAGAGGGAGAGAGGGAGGGAAAGGGGGAGAGTGAGAGAGAGAGAGAGAGAGAGAGAGAGAGAGAGAGAGAGAGAGAGAGAGAGAGAGAGACAGAGACAGAGAGACGGAGAGACAGAGAAGCAGGGGAAAGGGTAAGAACATAAGGATGGACAGATACACACTAACACACATACAAACACATGCACACAAACACACACACACACTGAGCACACACACATGCATATACTGAGCATGCACACACACATACACACACACACACACACCAAGCACACACACGAACACACACACATACACACACATAAACACATGCATACACACGCACACACACACCAAGCGCACACACACATACACACACACACAATTTCCTTTCTATGTCTACATGCCTTCACAAGTGCCTGCGATGGAGTCTTTGCCTTCCTTCACTGCTAGATTTTTCAATCTTCGGTCATGAAGAGGTTTTCCAATCACAGACTTAGCAAACTTTATGCCTTCTTCTTCAATGTTTCCAGTCACAACCTGAAGAAAAAAAGCCCACAATATATCCTTCTTATGGAAGTTATTTACAAAAGGGAAGGTGACTGCGTGACCAACTTTCAAATTTGAAGAAAAAGGTATATGCTGGTAGGTCCACCTCGGATACTGGTCGTGGTCAACGACTAAAAGCACACGCTTCAGCTCATTGAGCCTTCATCAGGTGTAGTGATAGCGGGGCAAGAGGGAAGGCCAGAGAATCTCTACAAACTAAAACTTGTGTTTTTCATTGTCGACCACAACCAGTACCTGAGGTAGGCCTACCTACCTACACCTTTTTCTTCAGAAATTTATATGTAAAGCGTTGCTCAGTGTGGCACATATAATGCTCTCAGGATGACAGTGGTGATGATATGATTATGATCACTTCACTTCACTTATGCCAGCAATGCTGGCTTTTCAACATGTAGGGCAGCAACAAAGGATCCTGTTGGTTTTGGGCCTTCTTTTGCATGGTGCTCCAGGATTTCTTCATGATCTTGAGCTCCCCCCTCAACTATTTGGCACCAGGTGTTCTTTGGTCTGCCCCTCCTGTGTCTACCTTCTGGTGTCCAGTGAAGGGCTGTGCGTGGGATGCTGTCTGGATGGCATCTGATGACATGTCCTATCAAACTCCATTGCCTCCTCATGATGATGGTTCCCATGTCTTCTTGGTGGCAGCGGGCGAGTAGTTATTGGTTGGAGATGGTGTTTGGCCAGAAGATTCATAGAATTTTTCTGAAGTTTTTGTATGGAAGGTTGACAGCTTGATGATATTTCTCTGTCATTCTCCAGCATTCAGAGCCGTATAGTAGGGTGGAGAGAACACAGCTCTGGTACAGTCTGAGCTTGTGATTATGATCAGGAACAAGAATAATGATGATTATTATAATCATCAGCAACATTGTCAGGCAGAAACAACAGTTGCAGTTATGGTAGTTATGATTTTATAGTCAAAGGTTTTACTTAGCCTACAAAGGCCAATAGGCCATGTAGCTTCATGCACTCGTCATTATCAAATCATCAACACCATGATTATAATCATCACATCATTATCAACATCATAACAGCAGCATCATAACTATCATCATCATTGCCAATCATCATCATTGCCAATCATCATCATTGCCAATCATCACCATTGCCAATTATTATCATTGCCAATCATCATCATTATCATTAGGCCAAAAGAAAAAATAGTTCTAGTTCCGATAACATGGCGAAACTATATAGGGTTTGTAGGTCAGCCTGAACTTTGTGTCTACATACATCACACTTTCTCTTTAACTGAAAAAGATAATATTTACTTGAATAGTGGATTCCTTCAGTGCTTATAGGGGAGGGAAGATGGGACAGCACAGGATTTGTTGATTCCTGTTGATTTCTTCGTTTTTTTCTTTTCTTTTTTTTGCATGAAAAAAAATGTTTAGGGTTGGCAGAAAAAAAGTCAGTCCGGTTACCATATACACAACAAATTTTTTAAATACCAACATCATCATCATCACATTCAACAAACTCCTACCAAGTCCAGGATGCCGTGTTTGAGAGCTTCTGGAGCCGGCACGTGACGCCCACTGGTGATCATTTCCAATGCCACAGGTACGCTGGTCACCCTTGGCAGACGCTGTGTGCCGGCAGCTCCTGGCAGAATTCCAATCAGGACTTCAGGAAAACCCACTCTGGATAGAACAAGTGAACATATGGTGAATTAAAGAAAGACCACCTCTTTGTTGGAATTCTATCCCAGTGGTTTGAGCGCTCGCCAGCAGTTGCTTGCAGCGAGCAGTGGTGGCCTTGAAAGCTGCTAGAATCCTAGTGTAGCATTTTTGGGCAAAACAATAAACTCACATAACACCCATCCTTCGAGAGCTACACTGGCTGCCTGTCCACCAACGTATTGTGTTCAAAACACTGTGTCATGTGTTCAAGTGCGTCAATGGTTTGGCCCCGCTGTATCTGGTTGAGCTCCTCAAGACTTATAAGCCTGTGAGGGATCTCAGATCTTCGGCGCAGTCATTACTCCATGTGCCACGCTACAACACCAAGAGATCTGGGGAGAGAGCATTCTCGTATGCTGGACCAAAACTCTGGAACGATATCCCAGACAGACTGAGGAAATCTCCTTCAATACAGACTTTCAAGTCACAGCTAAAAACTCTTTTATTCAAAGGGTGAACGTGTTGAGCGCCTTGAGCATGCCTTTGGGTGTGAGATTGGCGCTATATAAGAGCCAAAATACATACATACATACATACATACATCAGGCAAAAAAGAAAAAAAGTTGTCATGGGAAAAAACAAATAAACCATGAACTTTATTTCTTTTTAAAACTTAAATAGTGGATTCCCTGAGAGCTCATAGGGCAGGCAGGGAAGATGGACAGTGAGCAGTTTGTTGCTCACTGTCAATTTATTTATATCTTTAAATATTTGGAATTTAAAAAAAAGTTTAGGATCAGCATTAAAAAATTGGGTTTGTTGGGTTACTGTAAGTGCAAACATTTTTAAAAGGGGCCTTAAATTTTTTTAATATAAGAGGCCAGATTGCAGATAAACCAAACATTCTTTCACTGAAAATGCTTTTTTTAAACGTAAATAGTGGACTCCCTGAGTGATCATAGGGCAGGGAAGCTGGAATAACAAGCAGTTCATTTCTCACTTTCAATTTATTATTATTATTTATTCATTTGGAATGGTTGAAAAATGTTTAGGGTCAGAAAAAAAGGGTTGGTCGAGTTCCTATAACCACAACTATTTTATTTACCGTGGCTGCATAAAGAAATACTGAGCAACTCAATTAAGTACAGTGTGGGAGGTTTGCAAAAGAAATAACATGAAATCAACAATTTCTGATCTAATGCATGGCTGTCATGGGGCAACATCTCACAGCATTACATAGTTCTCCAGATTGTAGAGTGGGAGGTGGACAGGAAGAGAGAGAGAGAGAGAGAGAGAGAGAGAGAGAGAGAGAGAGAGAGAGAGAGAGAGAGAGAGAGAGAGAGAGAGAGAGAAGAGAGAGAGAGAGAGAGAGAGAGAGAGAGAGAGAGAGAGAGAGAGAACAAACGAACCATTCTGTCACAACCTCATTGGTATTATATCTCATCGGTTGTGTTTACACCCACCTGTCTTCTTTTGAAAGCATAGTATAAAAGCATTTGTGGAGAAAATTGCTCCTAGTATTTATATTCATTCACAACTTCGAGTTGTTTCCCCTCTAAAAGTAAAAACCATGTTTTTTGCCCCGCCAGGAAACCCCCATTACAAAATACTACCACTTTTGTTTTGTCCGAGTTAACCTCCAGTCAAAGTTTGTGAGATTCTCCTACCAACGCATCTAGCTGAACTTGTAGTCCAACCACAGTGTCAGAAATAAGTACAATATCATCAGCAAATAGAAGAAAAAATACAGATATCAGTTCAGGCATCAACTGGACTCAATGTTTCCCATGCTCAATTACCTTCCTTGCTAAATAAGAAATTAAAAAGGAAAAAATTACCGGGCTGGTTTTGCAACCTTGTTTCAAGCCCTGTTTACTCTCAAACGAGGCACTGCACTGACCATTGCATCTAACACAGTACTACACTGAAGAGCACATGCCTTGAAGCATGCTCAGCATTTTCCCTTTTATTCCATACAAACTTAACACTTTCTACAATGCTTCTCTGTTTACCATATCAAAGCCCTTTTTAAAGTCCACAAATGCAGAGGAAAACTTCCCCTTCCTGTTCAGGTACCTCCGTATGATGCAATTAAGGATGAACACATTATCCACTGTGGAGTAACCCTTCCGGAAACCAGCTTGCTCCTCTACAATTAGATCGTTCGAATCAGCCCAATTCATGAGGCTTACAGTGATAATTGAAGTAAAGACTTTGCAAAATATACGTGTCAGGCAAATACCTCTATAGTTATCGGGATTCGATGGGATGGGTACAATCAGTGAATTGGATGCAAACCTTTGGATAATATAAAACTGAAAAATCTACATAACAATGGAACAACAGAGTTGGGTGTACATATTAACATTTCAGCAAGGACTTTGTCTGGACCAGCTGATTTGCCCCTTTTGAGCCTGGTAATGGCAGTGGAGACCTCATCTTCTGTAACGTCAGAATTTAACATGGACAATTCTTCCACGGAAGATACAGCAACACTTTCCCTGATCTGTGAAGTACGGTCAAAATTCGTCATCTGGAAAACTTCATGAAAGGGGTTGAACGATATTTTAGTGATTTCTCTGCAGCCAGGGCCCGTATCCAGAACGGCGACTTATCTTTTTAACACTTGATTTATCCCCTAACCCCGGGTTATCTTGATCAGTTAGATAAGGTACGCTCGTCAGAGGATCCTAGGTTGCGCTTTGCAATATATACTGGTTTCCAGCCAAGGGAGAGCAGAACAGACAGTTGGAATCGTCCGAGTTTAGAGATAAATCGGGGTTAAAATAACTCGCCGTTCTGGATACGGGCCCAGGAGTTTAACCTGTCTCCAAAACTTATTGGGGTCATTGATGTTTTCCACTATTCTTGATAAAACCAACTCCCCATGCTGTAACTTCTTCTCACAAAGCAATCATTTATACTCATTTCTGCATATGGCATACTCTAATTTTACAGGGTCTGATAAGGTTCGCCTATACAATCTAAGCAGGGCTCGTAATTTGGACTTTGCTAATTTACACTCTCCATCAAACCAAGGCTGGCCATATCTCTTCTTTCCCTACGTCACACTTTTTCTTAAAAATTCAGCAGCCCGCACAAAGCATCCAGTTATTTTCTCGCAAACGTCGCTTATGTCACATTCCCCCAAAGACATAAGAGAACCCCAATGTAGGTCATTGAAATTTTGTTTCAACTCATACGCAAAACGAGATGCGAGTCCCTCATCCCAAACCAGCTTACTGGTGACAAAGTCATCTGCAGCACCAGTATCGATAGTAGCACTTTGAATGTTCAACTCGAGGCAAAGATGTGCTGACAGGACATTCTCGGTAACGTACATGGACCTGCAGAAAGGCAAAAATTCCCTTGATGTTAACTCATTGCTTACGCAGCGCAATCACGTGGTTGCGGTGACGCCAACACCCTTTGGCTACGCAGCGCAACTACATGGTTGCGGTCGCCGTAATGCATTTTTCCTATCTCCGTGGTTGTTTCAAGGGAAGTAACTTGTACAGCTATTTATTCTCTAACCAATTTGTGTTCGTTGGAGTGACCTTTTCTTTAGTATAGTCCCCGTGAGAAAGCTAAATTTAGTAGAAGCTACGCTCACCCTACATCGTGTCGACATCGCATCACGGTGTCAAAGGAGATCGAGCGGTGATGAAAATGACGAAGTATTAGAAGTGTGGATAGAAGAAGGGTCTGATACTGAAGATCTAGGTGAATATTGGACTTCTGAAGATCTTGATGATTCTCATGCGGAAATAGTCCCAGTCAACGAGAATGCAGAGGTGGCTGACATCGAAGACGAATCGACTTTGTGGCTGACAGCGAAGACGAATCGACTTTGTCGCCGTCGACGTCAGAGAGAGAGGAAGAGATGGAAAGGGTGTTTACAGCAGACACAAACATCGATTCGAATGCAGAGGATGCCGAAAACCTTCTCTACTCCTCCAATAAACTGTTCCACACAAAAGAGGACTATGCCAAGTAGGGCGCCGTCTTTCTCTCAGATCGCTATTCTGAGACTTTTCTTCTATTCAGACAGACAGATTCTGAGATTGCAGTGAGTAAGTGTATATTTTCTGATTTCACCTCTCTGACTTGCTAAAAAAAATCTTTTTCAAGCATTTTTTATCCTGTAGCCAATCATTCATCAATATAGTTTGATGTGGAAATACTGATTTCAGAACTGTTGTGCAAAATCTATCGCTTGACTATTAGTACAATACATTAGGTGTAAAAAAAAAAGAAAATCAAAATTGCATGTACCTATGTTTAAAAAAAATGTCCCCCAATTTTCTTATTGCATATTGTAACTATCCAGCACTTCAGCTAGAAAGTGCAAATGATTATCTTTCTTGTGGTACCAACCATTAAACAGTTATTCTAAATTTGGACGTTGTGTGATTTTTTTTTAAACTTGAAAAAACACTGCGTTCAGAGGTAAATTTCCTAATGCTATCCCTGTGTAAGCAATGAGTTAAAAAATAATCAATGACACTATTACCAGATGGCGAAATATATGTAAAACTGCCATAGCAGTCACCCTCCACGGTGCCATTAAGTACATGCAAATCAAATCCTAAACGCATCGACAGTAGTGTATGGCCAAAATCATTGGTGAGAGAGAGAGAGAGAGAGAGAGAGAGAGAGAGAGAGAGAGAGAGAGAGAGAGAGAAACAGACAGACAGGGAGGGAGGGAGGGTGGGAGGGAGGGAGGGAGGGAGGGACATGGGGACAGTCCGATGGACAGATGGATGGGCAGACAGATGAATGGACAGACAGATGGGTAGACGGACAGTCAATCCTCTCAAATACATGCACATAAACACACACACACACACAAACACACACACACACACACAAACACACACACTAAAGCACACACATGCAAAGGCAGGCTGAGAGACAGACACATTGAGATGCATATATGTAGAAACAAGAAGGGCAAAGCCCATACGACTCACATGCTTGACCTTGACCTTTATATGACCTTGACCTTCAGGTGACCTTCAAGGTCAAACAACTAAACCTACCAATGACATCATACACAAAGAAATGCTTTACACATTTTTCCTACCAAAATACACGTGACCTTGACCCAAGGTCAAGGTCATCCAAGGTCATGCAACACAAAGCTGTTCATTCAAGACATAGGAAGCACAATGGTGCTTATTGGCACTTTCTACCATGAGATATAGTCACTTTTAGTGGTTCACTACCCCATTTTGGTCACATTTCATAAGGGTCAAAGTGACCTTGGCCTTGATGATATGTGAACAAATGTGTCTCATGATGAAAGTATAACATGTGCCCCACATAATTATTAAGTTTGAAACAGTTATCTTCCATAGTTCAGGGTCAAGGTCACTTCAAAATATGTATACAATCCAACTTTGAAGAGCTCCTGTGACCTTGACCTTGAAGCAAGGTCAACCAAACTGGTATCAAAAGATAGGGCTTGCTTTGACCTATATACCACTTGTAGCTAAGGTCGCCATTCTCAATAACGTGGGAGAAAATTGGGAAAATGTGAAAAATGACTGTTTTTGAGACCACATTTATGGCTCCTGTGACCTTGACCTTGAAGCAAGGTCAAGTCACTATGTATGTTTTTTGAGGCCTTGTCATCATACACCATCATGCCACATTTGGTGTTGATAGACTTAATAGTCTCCGAGAAAAATCCAACGTTTAAGTTTTTTACGCCCGGACGGACGGACGGACGGACGGACGACACGGCTGAGTACATAGACTCACTTTTGCTTTGCATGTGAGTCAAAAAGAAGGGAAAGAGACCAAGAAGGGGAAGGGGTTGATTGGTGGGTGGGTTGTTGAGTGGGGGTGGGGAGATAAAAGTGTGGAGGCAAAGAGACAGACAGGCAGGCAGGCAGGCAGGCAGACAGACAGGCACACACACACACACATACAAACTCTCACACACACACATACACACACACAAACACTGTTACGAGTTAGCTTATTTCTAATTCGGGTCGTTTACGAATGAATTAATCTAGGGGTTAACTTCACACTGCCCACTTGCAACTCTTCTCACACAATCATCAATCAACAATGGAACAAGACTGAAATGATGGTGAGGACACAGATCATACTCATAGTCAAAATACTTTAATTTCTTCAAAATCAAAATCCTAAGAGAGCACTGTAAGCGGTAATTAGGATACTAATAATAATAATTATTCAACAATAAGTATACTGAATCTAATTCCATGGATTAAAACAAGAAGGGCAAAGCCCATAGGACTCACATGCTTGACCTTGACCTTTACGTAACCTTAACCTTCAGGTGACCTTCAAGGTCAAGGTCAAACAACTAAACCTAGCAATGACATCATACACTAAGAAATGCTTTACACATTTTTCCTATCAAAATACATGTGGCCTTGACCCAAGGTCAAGGTCATGCAACACAAAGCTGTTAATTCAAGACATAGGAAGCACAATGGTGCTTATTGGCACTTTCTACCATGAGATATAGTCACTTTTAGTGGTTCACTACCCCATTTTGGTCACATTTCATAAGGGTCAAAGTGACCTTGACCTTGATGATATGTGACCAAATGTGTCTCATGATGAAAGTATAACATGTGCCCCACATAATTATTAAGTTTGAAACAGTTATCTTCCATAGTTCAGGGTCAAGGTCACTTCAAAATATGTATACAATCCAACTTTGAAGAGCTCCTGTGACCTTGACCTTGAAGCAAGGTCAACCAAACTGGTATCAAAAGATAGGGCTTGCTTTGACCTATATACCACTTGTAGCTAAGGTCGCCATTCTCAATAACGTGGGAGAAAATTGGGAAAATGTGAAAAATGGCTGTTTTTTAGACCACATTTATGGCTCCTGTGACCTTGACCTTGAAGCAAGGTCAAGTCACTATGTATGTTTTTTGAGGCCTTGTCATCATACACCATCATGCCACATTTGGTGTTGATAGACTTAATAGTCTCCGAGAAAAATCCAACGTTTAAGTTTTTTACGGACGGACGCCCGCCCGGACGGACGCCCGCCCGGACGGACGGACGACACGGCTCAGTACATAGACTCACTTTTGCTTCGCATGTGAGTCAAAAAGGTGGTCTGCCAAACCCAATGAGATGATACTTAACTGACGAAGGTGCAGGTTCAGCCAATCAGCGGTCTCTTTAGTTGAGTTCGTTGGTGGATGTGACGAACGCACGTGGAGGGGGAGGGAGAGGGAAGGGAAAGGGGAAGGGGGAAACCGGTGCACTGCCAGGCACCTTCACACCACAATGAAATAAGAACACTGGAATTTTCTCCACCCAGTGGACTGGTCAGTCGAGGGGTGAATTCTCTTGCTTATGACGGCAGGCGTTGGTAATCCTTCTGTGGAACGAGAGGACTGGGGCGAAACTCTGGGTGCTGGCGCAGACGTTTCTGGGGAGAAGGTGAATCGAAGACAAAGACGCTCACAATGGCGGAGCAGGTGGAGAAAGCAGACGTTCGTCTTTCTCAGTGGTAGGGGTGAGGCAAACTCCACTTTCGTCGAGAGAAGCTTCGTGATGTGGAGAGGAGACGATACTTCAGTTCAGTCTTTCGCAGTCGTGGCTCTCTTCAGAGGTAGTCGAACTTTTCTTCATGGGACGGGCTCTCGATGTAGAACGGCTTGTGACACGTGGATTTCAGACAGGGCGCTTCCACGCACACATACGGTGGCAGTCTTAGGAAAACTGCACTCGCGTGCCCACTACGGGGGTCTGCAGGGGTTTTTATCCTGGCGCCCAAAATCCTCAGACCTTTCTGTCCAATCACAACACATGTAGGGTGTCTTCAGTCGTAATCTCAAACAGAGGGCCAATCACTGATCGGCTATATAAGTACTTATTCGATCACATGTCGTCTTCAGTTCAGTTCTGATCAATCCACCAACCGAACACCCTCGATAGACGAACTCCAATGTCCCATGTTGATTGGCTAATCACAATTCTCTAGTTGTTCTGTGATTAATCTCAGCTTGGAGTCGCAAAGCACTTTACTGATTAATTCATACACCAGGCAAGTGTCAGTGTTCCTTCATCACTCGCCTCTCATAAATCGTGAATGAACATGGTGCATTCTACTGCAATCATAAGGTCGGCAGACCATCTCACACTATCCTAGCAGGGTTGGCAGCCACACTAACCCACCCCACTGGTTAATAAGCAACAATATGGCAGTCACCAACAAGTGAGGAAGGGTGCTCTCATCACAGGTCAAATTTGTTTATCTGCTGTTTTCTGTTTTTCTAGAGTCCCACTCATTGCATATCACCAATCAAGTGTCAGAATACATGTGATGTTGAACAGACATTTGCAGTATCTTGAATACATTGCCCTAGTGAACCGCCAATCAGTAAATTCATTTAATTCTTGCTCCAACATATGATTTGCTTCGAGAAAAACAAGTAGTCCATGAGATTGTACTCAAAATAATTTATGTTTGAGCATAACTCAAGCAATACTTGCAAACTGATTAATTCGACTGGTGTCTTTGGAGGTTCAAGGCGAATCCAAATAACAGTTAATCGTCAAAGAAATCGCCTCACGTCACCACCTGCGAGGCAAGGGGAGAAATATAAGTGCAGTTAGGGGCACGGGGTCCGACAATAACTTCGACACAGCAGCTGTTTCGACAGACGGGAAGTACAAGATAAAGATAATGTTTAATATGGAAGATATAGGCGATGGACTTGGGACCAACTTTTCTGTCTGAAACATAGGAGTACAGTATATTCATGTTCACCAACTTCATCACAACAAGAGTGTACAGTAGTTTATTTCGTGAAGTGCAACCAATGAAATGCGCTCATGGGGGACACAAGCCATAAGGTTACAAATGTTGCAAAAGCGACGCTGTGGAAAGGGTCAAGGGGTCAAGGAGCTCTCACTGGGGCTGTGTGGCCGAGTGGTCAGCGCGCTTGACCTGCAGTCGATCGCGGCTAGCAGATGCGGTGTACGACGCTGCGTGGATTCCGGAAATTCGTTCTTGAGTAAGGTGCTTTGTGTTAAGGCCATTGAACCATTACACATGTTTTAAATTGCAAAAGCGCGAGAAAAGAAAACACGGCACGAACGAAAGAGTTCATCAAAACTGGCATCCAGCATTGGCTGGAACGATATGCATGGAAACCAAACAATCGCTGTTGTCAACGTCACAATAAGTCACTTCCGTGAGGGAGGAGCTTGACCACACCACGGATGGCAAACCCATGGGATACACAACCGCCAGAGTCAGAGACATGGGAAACCCCTCGGCTTTGGATCACAGGCAGCCTCACGCTAGGCCGTGTAACGACCCAAAGTATGAACCGACCCAAAGTATGAACCGGAAATCGTCGCAGAGTTATCTGCTCGGCTCTCTTTTCATGGGTTTTGACGCTCCTGCACCTGTTCTTCGCATGGAATATATCCCGACAAACGACGCATTAGTTGCTTTACGAGTTTTTGTGTTTTTGGTGCATTTGTGTCGTTTAACACATAATGTAGCGTTCAAAAAAGTTTTTCCCCGTGAAAAGCCGTCTCCCCTGCCGGAAATAATATGGGAGTCACCTCCCTGTAGTCTATTTGTAGTCTGGTTTTAAAAAACGCGACCGTTGACTGACTTGGCACGCCCGGGGAGTTATGCTAAGATCCGGCCGCGTTAATATATCTGCGTTTTGTGACAAACGTCTTGCTCGGCGGTACTGTACTCCATGCACCTTAACGGTGCGCGTGATTCGGGTGTAATCTTAAGCTAAACGACGTTCCGAATGTTTCCGACTTCGACCATTTCAGCAGCGTCAATAAACGTCGTTTAGCTTAAGATTACACCCGAATCACGCGCACCGTTAAGGTGCATGGAGTACAGTACCGCCGAGCAAGACGTTTGTCACAAAACGCAGATATATTAACGCGGCCGGATCTTAGCATAACTCCCCGGGTGTGCCAAGTCAGTCAGGCGGAGTGGCGGGTGCCGTCTCTTTTCAGAGTTGAAATTTCAGCACGTCCCGAGCAGATAACTCTGCGACGATTTCCGGTTCATACTTTGGGTCGGTTCATACTTTGGGTCGTTACAGGCCGACTCCGTGATCGCGAACGCGTTGCCTCTCGCGATTGCCAGCGAGATTCTTTGAAACAGGAATTGTGTCTGGCGTGGGTCGTCGGTCGACAGTGCTGGTGCTTGGCTTCTCCCCAGCCTCTTGTAAACCCGGTTACCTGTCAGGCCAGCGATGTCACCCTGTAGTGCGATTATTCATTGTATGCAGTAGTGAGCCAGCATTGCGTCGAATACGCCCCACAGAGTGGGTTTGGTGCTGGTTCCTGACAGTGTGCTCCCCATCTGTTACTCTGTCGTCAGGTACCAGGGAAGGACTGATTGAACGGCCCTGTAATCACGGGGTAAATGTAAGGCGCTTTGCGACCCAGGCTTGGGTGATACTTTGCCGTGTAAAACCACACTTTTTGTACCTTTATGAGATAATTTTATAAAAGCAATTCCTCGGCTGTGTTTTTAAATTCAGTTAAGAAAAAGCACACGAAAAAACACATTAAAAAACCCCACTGGCTTTTAATACAACAGTACGTTGCTTCTTAATTACCCACCGTGACTAAACGATTTGTGTCTTTGCAGGGTTCACAAATGACTACGACGTAGCGCTGCTAAAGCTGAAGCCAGTCCAGGGCAAGGGGATCCAGTTTGACGACTACGTGCAGCCTGCCTGCCTGCCTGAAGCAGACACGCCCTACACTGAGGGGAAGATGTGCCTCATCTCGGGCTGGGGGAAACTGAATTTTAGTGAGTATAAGTGCGTGATGGGCTCCGTTCTCAGTGCAGGAGTGCAAAACTCCCTCTATAATCAGTCCTTCGCTTTCCACGCTCCATCTAGCCTCTGTTATTATTTCCAGTGCAAAGTTGTTTCGTATGTGTGCATATGGGGAGGAAGAAACTAGTGCGAACAGCTTGCAACAACTCTCTTCCGCTCGCACTGACCATCGTTGCCAGTCTCCATGTTCTCGAGTCTTGCACACAGGGTCCTCTCAGTCTCGTTCTGGTCCAAGCTTTACGCTCCCTGTTCTCTTGACAAATAACTGCACACATTCTAAAAATGTCATCTTACGCAGATACAGTATATGTATGAATTGGTATGTTGCTAGCTGTTGTAACAGTTGAGATTTTGCCGTGATCACCCCATATCTGTGTATTGTATAAGGGAAACTTTTGTTCTAAAAAAATATGTGCCTAACATCGAATAATAAATGTTGGTATGTATTTGCGCGTTTGTGATTCTGTGTCGAGCAATAGATACAGACAGGTCGCTACTTTCCTTTTTCCCAGGCAGCCTAAACTACCCTACAATGCTGCAGGCTGCTGAGGTTCCGCTTTTCAATGACCAACTCTGCAGAGAACTGTACAGGAAGAACAACACGACAGTAACGCCCCGTATGATCTGCGCTGGGTTCATGGAGGGCAAGATGGACTCATGCAGAGGAGACAGTGGCGGTCCCCTCGTCTGCAAGGAGAAAGGTGCGTCGTCTGCAATTTTTCTACGCATACGAAACATCGCCGTTGCAGAATGGCATGAGAGTCATGTTCCGTTGATGAAATTAGAAATAGTTCATTCAACAGAAAAGGCGTAAAAAACCAAACTCCCACACAACAAAACACACGCACCAAAAACGATGGAACAGTCTGACAAACAAGCAGAATGAATGATGTTGATGGAGAAGAGCACAACTTAGCTTTGTGATGTTATGGAACATTGACAGACAGACAAGGAAGAATAGTTACAGAGCAATGTTTTATAACTCACGTTCTTCATGACGGTTAAAGGTTGTTGAGTCACTCGCCGTTAAACTCTGCTCTTATTGACCTGGATCTTTTGTTAATTGTTTTCCTTCGTAGCAACAAGTTCTTTCGCTGGGATGATACTTAATGAGACGAACTGAAATAGACTATGTTGGAATGTGCATTTTGAATTTTCTGTAATACATGAATATTTAACGGGTACAGTGATGTGAACGGCCACATTGCCATCTGTGAAAGAAGCAAATAATATGTCGAGAATTGTTCATTTTCCTTTTTAAATGTGTTTTGTCTCTGATGTACTTAAACATTTCACTCCACATTTGCTTGCTAAATCCGCAATCTGTGAAAAGATGTTCCAAACTTTCCCTCTCAGTTTTGCAAAAGGAGCTGAAGGCGTTTGGATGGATTTCCAGTTTAAATGAGATTTCACCAAGAAGTTAAATCCAATATAGAACTTTGTCCTGAACAATCCCTCAGTTTGATATCACTAGTACTTTTCATTCATAGAGCCAGTAGTCCTCCCATGGAAAATCAACAGTCATGGCTGCCAGGTATGGTGAGATGTTGACGACGAGGTTTTACACAGGGCTTTATTATACTTGTCTG
>JAWQFJ010034474.1:10000-11745 GCA_034096865.1 Theodoxus fluviatilis | reverse complement strand
TGGCAGACATAAATTGCAAGACGTGACTGCAAAACAACACTTAAAGTACACTATGGCCACAAAATGGCATTGATGCGACATTCAATTATTTGCTCGAAGACATCACCTAATACTTGAAGTGCTGTTCGTCCTTTCATAACGAGAATGACCACGTTCATTAAAAGCAAGATTTACCATAAGGCCTGAGAGTGCTTGCGGACACCAAATCTGAAAATAAATGTTTACGTCACAGAGAGTGGAATTGCTATCTAATTAAGAAGGGACAGTTCTTTAATTCAGGCGGACTGCACGACCAAATGCTAAACTGGAAACTGTTAGACGCAGACAGAGCATTGATCGGGACTTTCCCTTCATTCAGTGTGAAGTTTTCAATAGAGACCTTCGTGAACTCCACTGTTCTACTGGGTGTGGGCTTTTTCTAAACATCTGGATCTTGGCCTGCTTGGCATCTTGCCGCTCCAGTCTGTTCCCGAAAAGCGAAAATCTGCATTTTGTGTGTGTGTGTGTGTGTGTGTGTGTGTGTGTGTGTGTGTGTGTGTGTGTGTGTGTGTGTGAGTGTGTGTGTGTGTGTGTGTGTGTGTGTGTGTGTGTGTGTGTGTGTGGTGTGTGTGTGTGTGTGAGTGTGAGTGTGTGTGTGGTGTGTGTGTGTGTGTGAGTGTGTGAGTGTGTGTGTGTGTGTGTGTGTGTGTGTGTGTGTGTGTGTGTGTGTGTGAGTGTGTGAGTGTGTGCGTGTGTGTGTGTGTTGTGTGTGTGTGTGTGTGTGTGTGAGTGTGTGTGTGTGAGTGTGTGTGTGTGTGTGTGTGTGTGTGAGTGTGTGAGTGTGTGTGTGTGTGAGTGTGTGTGTGTGTGTGTGTGTGTGTGTGTGTGTGTGTGTGTGTGTGTGTGAGTGTGTGTGTGTGTGTGTGTGTGTGTGTGAGTGTGTGATTGTGTGTGTGTGTGTGTGTGTGTGTGTGTGTGCAGAGGGCTCCATCAATATCAAACAGATTTCTTGATCTTTTGTGAGCAGCACAAACGTAATTCAGTTGCGACTGTGGATTGTACCAGGAACAGTGTTCGGAGGCTCTGTCTGCACCGAAACCACCGGAGGACGGTGGATAGGGTGTACGAAGATGGATGCCCGCTTCATCTGGAGAAGTGAAACTCTTCACCAAGGAAGTCCCAACTGTCCGCACGCCACTAGTAGTTCTGGCACTCCAAGGTGTGAAAAAAAAATCCATCATTTGTGGCAATGGACCGCGAAAAAGATAGGGACTCGAGCACAAGCCTGACAGTTACTGACTCGTCGTCGCTGCCTTCTGTCGAGGTGTAGACAGCCTTCCTCTAGAACGCTGCCTTCTGTCGAGGTGTGGACAGCCTTCCTCTAGAACGCTGCCTTCTGTCGAGGTGTGGACAGCCTTCCTCTAGAACGCTGCCTTCTGTCGAGGTGTGGACAGCCTTCCTCTAGAACGCTGCTTTCTGTCGAGGTGTGGACAGCCTTCCTCTAGAACGCTGCCTTCTGTCGAGGTGTGGACAGCCTTCCTCTAGAATGCTGCCTTCTGTCGAGGTGTGGACAGCCTTCCTCTAGAACGCTGCCTTCTGTCGAGGTGTGGACAGCCTTCCTCTAGCACGCTGCCTTCTGTCGAGGTGTGGACAGCCTTCCTCTAGAACTCTGCCTTCTGTCGAGGTGTGGACAGCCTTCCTCTAGAACGCTGCCTTCTGTCGAGGTGTGGACAGCCTTCCTCTAGAACGCTGCCTTCTGTCGAGGT